>JAOXYA010139649.1:0-10128 GCA_028565675.1 Sorex palustris | reverse complement strand
AAAACGTTAAGAATTAATTATCATGTTTCAAACATATTTTTGTTTAAAGGTTACCTTCAATGTTTTAATCAAATCCAACTAAAATCAACATGATATTGCCTTGTCCATAAACCTTATAACAAATATGTGGTATGATGAAATGTGAGCTTTTGACACAAAGTGCTTTGTCAACTTAATTTTTATCTTATTTTCAGTACATTATAATATTTATAGTATAAAGATTGTATAAATAATCAAGATGCTATTATTAGCATTTAAATAGTCATATTGGGGATGCGCATATAATTACTACATATTTCATTAGAACTGTTTTAATTGTAATTTCTTTGACCATACTAAATAGATTTAAAAGTTGAGTGTATTATTTATATGATTGAATATGTACTGTTTGAATTTTGATCTTACCACCAGATGGCAGGAAAAAATCAGTCTAATTGTTCTGTTAAGCAGAATGAGTGAAGTTGTTTTTTATTTTTTTTAATTTTATATGTTCTACAGTTGATGTTTTACATAATGCTCAAAGACATCAAAAACAATGGGAATATACAATAATATCTGGTAATTACCAGATAAGGTTTTTTGCCTTCACATAATCATGCTATAAATAAATTTTAATGTATTCATGTTATTATTGTTAAAATGCACTTGAAAATTGTAATTAAAGCTATTGTTTAGTGAACATTCAATTTGCTGTGGAGTGATGAGAACTGTCAGTCCCCAGATTTTCTTGAATCAACTGGACAGTTTGCTTTATATACAGTTGCTCACTCAAAAGAATGTCACAACAATAAAGTGCACCACAACCAATGTGTGAAAAAGCGATCATGTAAAATAAGTGGAAAATGAAACTAAACTCCAACCTTAAAATGAGTTCCTTTTTGGTCAAGGTCAAGCAGAGACCTTTAGTAGCAAGGTAACAACCACAGTTTTAATATGGTTGTAAAGTATCTTTACTGTTTTCACAAAATAAGACCCTTAAAGACTTAGTATAATGTCACTTGTCAACTGTAAATCAAACACCACTTAATTGTAACCTGTATTAACTCAAAACAAAAGAAGTTTCCAGAGTGATATGTTTTCAATAGTTATTTTTAATATGTTCAAACATTCATATTGCTTTTTTTTTCAGGAAAATGTTCAGGACCATAAACACCTTCAATATATACAACAAAGAATTGAGACAAAGACAAAAATTAAGTGAAATAGTAGTTAGAACACAATTATCATAGACGTACCTAAAAATTTATTGATTGTTATTCAGTGGTTTATAATACTGTTAATGTTTTTCTTTAATGAACATAATTCTAATACCATATACATCACCAGCAAACCCTCTTTTTTTTTTTGCTTTGGGCCATGAGCAGTGGCATTAAGGCCAGGAGACTATTCAGGAATCACCAGTGGCCTTGATGGGGAGGATGATGAAGGAACAACCATATGTATAGCCAGGGATTCAACTCAGGTGAACTGGCTCTAAGCAAGAACCTTATTTTCTGTACTATCTCTCTGACTCCACATCACTTTTATCTCTTTAATAATCATAGTGTATTGCCTTTTTTTTTTTCGGAAAGAGCAGTTCTTAATCTTGGTTTTATGAATAATCAAAATATAAAGGGCAAGTATCCTTATAAAACACAAGAAAATGAGAACTAAAATTACAGATATTCAGCTGAGGTTTGATTAGTTTTCATGTGACACTTGCATAAAGGCTTTCATGATATATTAATAGCACAGATTTATATTTTCTGCATAGAAATTCTTGCAGGTATTCTTGGTAAAAGACAGTTTATACTTTACTGAGATAATGCAAAGATAAAAGGTGATTTAATGGAATCTGTGGCCTTTAAGGAAAACAGAAAGTATTTCCTTCTGGTGGCTTCATTATGTATCATTTTCTGACTTTTCACAGAAGATTATATTGAACTGTGTGAATTAAGTGAATTCTACCTTTTACAAGAACTGACACAAAGTCTCATCTTTAATTTCCACTGACTATAGATTCTGTTCTCTTTCCAAGCTTCTCAGTATTTAATTTGCATAACAAAAGCTTTTCCATGGGCTTTCTAGTGTATTCACTAAGTTTTCTTTACTTACAGCACTTTTGTTACAAATGTTTTTCTTTTTGCTAGATGGTAAACTGTGCTTAGAGTAATATTACCATAAATGACAAAATAAATAGTTGCCAAAAGTTTCTAGTTTGATCTATACCATGACAAGTAGGCATGACAATCTTAAAATAGTAGGCAATAAAACTTGTGTCTATCGGGTTTTTGAGAAAAAAGGTGATAAAACTTTCTAGAAGTTTGAGATAAGAAAATGTAAATCATATCATCTACTATACAAGAAAATGTTGATATATATTTTTGTGACTCTTTCAGTGTGCTCAGTAATCCCTCTCACACAGTAAAACCAAAATTTTGATTGATAAACCAAAAGTTCATCAATCTATGGAAATGTTAAAAAGATGGTAAATGACTCATAACAGTCTTCAGAACATGACCTACAATTATTCAATATATGTGCAGTATCTTATGGTATCTTTACAAACTTTGTCATTTGACATTAATTGATAGAGACAAAATAAAATTTAAAATCCTTCTGTTCTTCTAATCTATAAATGGTTACCATATTTCTTATGAGTATGTTCTTGAAAATATTGGGAAACTTGTGCTTGTTGATAATAGAAAACAAGATGTAGATTGACTTTTGTTATTTGGTACTGAATAATAGGTCATAGGTAATATTTCACAGAATTAGTTGAACTATTAAGACTAGGAATGTGATGGAGTATCTAAATGTAGTTAAAATATGTACTACCCATTAAAGATGTTACAGGAGTTAAAAGGAATGTCACCATCAATCATTTAGCAAATAATAGTATGGGAAGCTCAACAACACAATACTAAGTTTAGTTACAAATATGTATCCTAGTATTTGGAAAAAATTTCTCTTAATGAGAGTTTTAGTAAAATATTTTAAATTAATGTATTTTTCATTTTTGTTTCTTATGGCTTAACTGCTGTATTGCTAGCTATGTGGCAAAATACTTGCATAGAAAATATTTCTGATAAATACACCTAGAATATTAAAAACTGTACAAATTCATAGACTTGGGGGAAAATCATAAAATTTAGGACTAGAAAGATATTCAAAAGGCTGGCATGTATCTTAGCATGTAGGAGGCCTGGATTTGACCCTGGCACTGCATGAACTTCCAAACCATCCAGGAGCAATTTTTGAAGAATGCAACCAGAGTAGCCCCTGAGTCCCACCAGACATGACCCCCACCCACGAAAATGTTGGGAGTTTTTATGACTAGGATAGTGTAAAAATATTTAAACTATGCCAGTAGAATGATCTGCTTTAGATCTTCAATGATGCTACTATACAAATTCCCACTTTTAAAAGAAGAGAAATGACTCCATCCATTTTTTTAAAAAGATTTACTTTCTCCAGTGAAGGCCTTGTTTACTTGCATAGACAGTCAGGAATGACAGTGACCCAATACACCAAGTTCAGACAAGTTTTTAATGAAAGAGAAAAGTAACCTCTTTGGTCAGTTACAAGAGGACTTTCCATCAATCATGCTACTACAGGGAAAACAGGTAGGTGGATTGTTGTGGCTGTCTGCAAATCTTTCATCAGGCTCACCCCATGAAGCAGTGCCATGGCAAAGAACGTAGCTGCCCTAGGACTGCCCTATGATTAATAGTAATGCAGTATTATTTGTGTTATGATGTCAATTTAAAAAAAGACTCATGAGGTCTAGAAAGAAGGCAAAGTAGGGTGGTAGGAAGCACTATGTACACTTGTATACATCATGCACATATCATGTACGTTAGCAGTAGGATTCAGATCTCCATCATGATCGCGGCATACCTTTAGCTTTGTCCACAAAATATGTATTAGGTCTCATCACTCATGCAGAGTAACTGGAGTTAGTGTTGAAAATTCAATTATTTTGACTACTATCAACTTTGAAAAAAATTGTCTTGAAATAGAGATTTCAAATTTATTAGTAAGAAATTATTCTTTTTCTTCAAATGTTAGTTTTTTTTGGGGGGGGCACACCCAGCTGTCTTTGGGCATAACTCAGGCTCTGGCAGGGCTTGGGAGACCATATGGGATGCTAGAGATTTAAAACAGGTCAGCTGTGTGCAAAGCAAGGTCTCTGCCCCTTATACTATCTCTCCAAACTCAAATGTTAAGTTTTTTAGGGCCTATAAAATGAAAGAACACAAACATGGTCCTTATAGAAATCTTTTACAATGTCAGCTTAGTAAACAAATAACAGGTCATAAAGATAGACTTAAATAAGAAAATACATGGAAATGACATTTGTAAAAATACATTTTGAAAAGTTACAAATAGTACTAATTTTTACAGAAACTTGTATAAAAAAGTTAGCTTGTAGATTTCATTTATGTACTATGTTCTTTTTTACAACAAATACAGTGAACACTGAAATAGCTATGTGACTCAGCAATAGAGTTCATTTTGTTAAACTCTGGATTCATTCCCTGCCACCAAAAAAGAAAAAGCAAAAACAAAACAAAAGGTTTCTCAAGGTTATATGGACTATAAGATAACAAAGCTACTTCCACTTCTTTATTAAGTTCACTTGGAAGAGGTGAGGTTAGAGGAAAATACACATGAAAAGGTGAAATCAAGTTCCTATTGGCAGTGAGTCATTCAAGGAAACATGAATTTGGCATGCTGCTGCTCACCACCAATGTTCAAACAAGTGTTTTGCCAAGACAAATTTTCTGTGATAAATTTGTTATAAATTTTTAAACCATTTCACTTTGGAAGTAGAGCTAAATTTCAGGGATTGTAAGTAACTATATAAATACGAATCTATAATCTCTTCTCTATCAAATCTCCATCCACATATAAAGCAAAATTCTATTGTCCTTAACTATGAAAGTCATTCCTCTCACCTGTATGAGTAATCTCAGGTTAATGATTTATTTTGCTTATTCAACAATTGTTTATGGCTATATGCATCTGTAATCAATTTAAGAGTTATTTGTGATAACTGGGCAAAATTTGTTCCAGAATGATTTAAAATTGACAACAAGGGATTTTCCCTATGATTTTGATTACCCAGAACCCGGCTTTAAGTAAGTATTTACCCAAAGCGGATATTTTGCTTCCTGTAGGAGAAGTAAATGGTTTCTGCATTGGGCTAAGAGAAATGCTATGTGTCTGTAATATCAACCCCAGCAATTTAATTTTCAAGGGATTTTTCTTAAGTATGCATTCTAATCAATCGGCAAAACCATATGTATTGGAATAATCCTGAGAGTCTTGTTAAGAAAATTTACAAGGAACTAGAAAAGTAAAATGCTTACCAAGAAGAACTGTTAGAAAAAATTCTAATTTTTATGCAATGTAATTCTTTCAATATGTTAAATAAGAAGGAAAGCAATTGAATTTGGAAAATAAAGCCTTGCAAGATAATTCAAAATAAGCATAGCATACAATTTGACCTGTAGTGCTATCTTTCTAGCCTGTCTTGACATTTATTTTAAGTTTCTTGCTATGTCATACAATAAAATCAACAGATCTTTTGGGTGGGTGGTGAGTGTGTGGGTCTACCCATTCTGCTTACCACTACATGATTAAAGAGGCCTTCTCCAACCTGAGTCTTAGTCAATATGCTGGATAACTCTGGTCAAGCTGGTTATTTTACCCAGCATTTCTTGTCCACTTAGTTTGGGTTAGTTTTGTTCCAAAGACAAACTGGTGTCACCTTTGAGAAGAAGCAGTGAAGAAGCTATCGTTGCTTTCTGAATAACTGTAGGGCAAGACATCTGATGGGCACATGTGTTTTGGAGGGTATTAGAGATCACATCTCTTCTTGTTGCTCATCAAGTCTCTGCCCAACTGTCTTTCCCAATCACTGAATCAAAGTTTAAACTTTTGGAAAGTCAACAGAGTAACTGCTTTCCTGGATTTTGCCTCACTTCTTATTCCCATTCCCACCTTGATACTAGATCTACCACTTGACTTCTCAGATCTCCCAGCAGGCTCTAGCTTCTTCTGCATAAATGTTTCAGAAGACCCATCACTTTCACCATATTCACTAATGTTGCATGTTTTTTTTCTTTATGTAAATCTATTTTGATTTTTACTAGTATTTTCATTTCCTTTTATATACTGGGTGCAATTTTTTCCTCAATGTAGAATTTTAGAATTTCAAATCTATATACATTTCCATGTAAAACACTTTAAATTCCCCTCTAATTTTCCTGTTTTATCTAAATGACATGACAATTTGCTGAACATTTTTTATCATACAATTAAAAATTGTTTTCTAATTCTGTTATTGTTGTTGAATGACATATTGTTCAGGATTATGTTGCTTAGTTCCTAAGTAACTGAGAATATATTGTTAACTTTTAGTTACTAATTTGTCAAATAATTTTACAGTAGTTATAAAACAAATCATTGGAAAATTATGATGTCAAATATTTTAATGCATTGAATTTTTCTAATAATGCATGTACATAAATGTAATAGTCAATGAATGACCCTCTATAAATTATTATCTCTATTCAAATAAGTCAAGCCCCTTAGATGACTAACCTCAGTCATCATTGCATGCATTATTCAACTACACCTGAATGAAGTATGCCATATAGTTCACATTAGTAAATATTTTATGTGCAATTTTTAAGAATGTGAAATCTGTGGTGTCAAGTAGCACTGTAGCACTGTCCTCTCATTGTTCATCGATTTGCTTGAGCGGGCACAAGTAATGTCTCACAACAAATTGTGAGACTTGTTAATGTTTTTGGCATTTCGAATACGCCACAGGTAGCTTGCCAGGCTTTGCTGTGTGGGTGAGCTACTCTCCGTAGCTTGCCGGGCTCTCTGAGAGGGGTGAAGGAATTCAACCTGAATCAGCCGTGTGCAAGACAAATGCCCTACCTGCTTTGCTATCCATCCAGCCCAGTGTCAAGTATGGTGCTCTATAAATATGCCAGGTTAAGTTGATTAATGATGTACAAATCTTCCAGACAGATTTTTTAAAATATTCAAGCATGCCTATGGATTTTTTAAATGATCTGATTAGTTTTGATAGATTTTATCCAGTTTCTTTTTTAATCAAATAGTTTTTGTAACTTAAAACCACTTTTTTGTGTGTGCAATCTTACAATTTTGGCAAATGTATATACTTGTTGAACCTTCACTGTAATTAAGATATAAAGCAGTTCCCTTGTCTCTTAAACTCTTCATGTCTCCTTTTAGTCAATCTTTCCCTACACACCCAGTCCCTGCAGACCACTGATCTGTGTTCTGTCTATGATTATGCTTTTGCCAGAGCACTCTGTGAATGGCATCATGCAGTATGTATTCTTTATATTCTGGCTTCTTTCACATAACATAATGTGTTTGATACTTATGAATGCTTTTTCATGTGTGCAAGATCCCATTTTGTTTCTTTAGTATTCCATTGTATGTTATGGTTTTGGCAGTATTTTACTGTTATATTTTTAAATTATGATTATTAAGGGCATATATATTTAGGATTGGTATTGTTCTTGATGATGTTTTTACAATAAAGAGAATTCCTTATGCATTTGTCAAAGCAATTTTTCTTAAAATATCTGCCTTTTGGGGAGTAGAGTCTAGCAAGAAGGGAACTTGAATTGCATGAGGTCGACACAGGTTTGATTTCTGGTAACCCATATTGTGCCCTGAGCACCATCAGGAGTAATCTGGAGTGCAGAGTCAGGAGTAACCCCTGAGTATCATTGGATCTAGCCTCAAACAAACCAAAAAATTGCTAACATTCTCATAAATCTTCGTATGTACTGTCTTCTCATCTATTTCTTTTGTGTTTACAAATAAATTTCTTTTCTACTTTTTAATAGTATTTCCATCTACAAATTATATACGACTGTAAGCTAAATATCTTCTTTGTAGGTTTTTGGCAGTCTCTGTCTGAATAAAAGAATCATCAGAAATATCCATTTTTGTATTTCTGTTTTAATATCAGATATAATCCAAAACTTTTATAGTGTATATATTTGTTCTATCAAAATAAAATAAGCTGATCTATTATACTCTCAAAAAACAATGTGAGTGAAACCAGCTCTATAATCAGTAATCTACAATAACAAAATTGTTTTCCTTCATGAAACATAACAAAGAGTTAAAAAAGACTAAAAGTAAGATAAATTTTATCCAAGTATACACAGAACTTTTCTTTGTCCCAAGAATTTTAAACTTCTTGAACTTTTCTGCCCTCTTGAGAAGTGCCCCTGGTTTTAGTGCGAAAGTAGGGAAGGGAGGGAGAGTAAATATATCCAGCCTTGCTCTCAATTTTTAAGGATTCCTAACAGGATAAAACTCAGTTACCCTCATATTACTTCAAAAGGTTTGAATCACAATAGCTGAATGAATAGCTGAATCACAATAGGTATTGGAGATAAATAGTGAGTTAATAAATGTAGAAGTTATTTTGTTATCTGATTTCTAAAACTTTGTTTCTTGTAATTTTTAAAAAAGTATTACCCTTTCTCGTTAAAGTTTTAGGGCTGGGGAAGGGGTTAGGCACTACCTAGCAAAGCTAAGGCAAGCACCTAAGTCCTTTAATTATCTGTCTAACCCCAAAGTTTTATATTTTATAGAAATCTATAAAAGGAAACTAACCAATGTAGAGAGAGAGTACTAATCGAGTAGATTCTGCGGCCCCGTAATGGGTTCAGGAAGCTGGATCACATTCTTTATGTGAAAGAATCTTGGTTATAACCCCAAGCACCACACCCAACTATGATTTGGAGTGGCCTTCAGTATTGCCTTTATGTGGCCCAATACATACCCTCAAACAAACAAGAAAAACAAATATTTCTCATTCTACATTTCTATTATTTGCGCTCATTGCTGTTTTTTTTTTTTATCAACTTGACCACTGCACCATGCTCTTTAGGTCTGATTTAATAAAAAGTTCGCTGGATAAAACCCCCTTTAATTTCTTTTATGCACTTGAAAATGTCGATCTTTCAGAATTGTTATCACATATTTAAAAAGCGTGAACTATAGTTAAATAAGCTTTAATAAATATGCTGTAAATGAATAATACTTTAACAGAACCTTTTAGTGAGATGTGCAGATATTGTAACTACATGGTCCACGGTCCATGGTCCTCCCATTGTTCATCGATTTGCTCGAGTGGGAACCAGTAACGTCTCCATTGTGAGACTTCTTGTTACTGTGTTTGGCATATCCTATATGTCATGGGCAGCTTGCCAGGCTCTGCCGTGCGGGCGAGATACTCTCGGTAGCTAGCTGGGCTCTCTGAGAGGGGCAGAGAAATCGAACTCGGGTTGGCCATGTTGGCCGCTTGCAAGGCAAATGCCCTACCGCTGTGCTATCACCGTACCTGATTTGTTCCCTCTACTTATTGACCATTCCACATTATTTGTTCCCTCAACCTATTGACTATTTCACAATCTATCTTGTCACTTATTCACAACAAAGGCTTAGGGCATATGTTTCCTGTTCTTACTCAAAAAGAGAAAGGTTCTTGCAATTCAGTGTTGGTTTGAAAAGCATGAATTTTCAATTGCTTACTGGTAATCTGAGCTGGAGCAATAGCACAGCTGATAGGATATTTGTCATAAATGCAGCTGACCTGGGTTCTTTTCCTCCATCCCTCTTAGAGAGCCGTCAAGCTACCGAGAGTACTCCCCCTCCCTCCTGCATGGGAGAGCCGGACAAGCTCCCTGTGGTGTATTCAATATGCCAAAAACAGTAACAAGTTTCACAATGAGATGTTACTTTTGTCCACTCAAGCAAATCCTTGAACAACTGGAGAACAGTGCTACAATGCTACTGGTAATCTGTGTTGTTACATCTAATGATGTAGTTCACACTTTACCTCCCACATTTTGTCTAGAAAAAAGCTATTTGACCCATTATTGATCCACAGAGAATGAAATGTTCACTCTATAATAGTTATAATAACTGTGATATACTATAATTAAAAGTTTGATGTTCTATAGATTCCTTCATAATACACTAAACTGATGACTTGTAGGCATCAATCAGGCTTCTCGAAGGAAAAATGTCCTGTTTCAATGGCTTATTTTAGAGAAGAAAGATGTAAAATCAATT
>JAOXYA010139622.1:0-10128 GCA_028565675.1 Sorex palustris | reverse complement strand
GCTCGAGCGGGCCCAGTAACGTCTCCATTGGAGACTTTGTTGTTACTGTGTTTGGCATATCAAATACATCATGGGTATTTGCCCAAAAGATAATTAAAAATTAAATAAATAATGAAAAAAGAAATATTTATGAAGGAAAATTATCAAACATGGGGATTGAGATATCAGTAATGTGAAGAGGGAAAATGTGTCTCATGTGACTCCTATGCTTTTGGTGTCAGTGATGTGATGGTTGAAGGTGTCATTGACTGATTAGAAGATAGAGCAGCTGTACGAGAATTAATGAATTTTAAGTGACTAGAAGAGTTCTGATATGTGACATTTGCCCAGGATAGTAGGCAGGAGTGGAGAAAAAAAATAAAGCTTTCATCATTAATATTCAGGTCATGGTTCATACCAAAAGAAGCTTACAGGAAAGCCCCTGGGTATATCTGAAATGAGAGAGTTGTGTTTAAGGGATCTGGGTACCAGTATGTAGAGAGCATTAGTGTTTACAGCAATAGATGAGATGAAAGGGAGCTGTCAAATTTATGAAATAGTCCTGGAAGTCAAAAGGAAAGAATTTCAGTAAAAAATGAGTATGACTATGTGTGTATGTATCATATATCTAATGTGGTTCTTATTTAAACAGTTCTAAGATGCATCAAAACACTGTCTTCACTTTTTGTTTTGTTTGGGGGCCACACCAGTGATGCTCAGGCATTGCTCGTAGCTCTGCACTCAGGACTTACTCCTGGCAGGCTTGAGGAACTGTATGGGATGCTGAGGGTTGGACCCAAGTCAACTGAGTGCAAGGTAACTGTCCTACTCGCTGTATTGCTATGCTATCTCTCCAGCTCAACTGTCTCCACTTTTTTCTAAGAATTCTTGACGGATAGCAGGAACTCTTAATTTGAAAATACAGTTAATAAAAGCAAGCAAGCAAAACTTCAAAATACTTCAGTGTAGATAGTTCTAGAAAAGACTGAAAATCTCATCATATATCTTATTTTCCTATCATCCAACAGAATACTATCATTATTAGTAATAGTTGTTAAAGGAAGAGTTAAAAATAAAATACATCCCTTGGCTTCATAGTAACAAAAAATCTCTGCTATTACACAAATTGAAAACCAAGAGGTAAATTTTAATTAGAAATATTTATAGCTAGCAAAATACCATCTGCTAGTTTCTCTCAATACTAATCAATGTATTTTGCAGCTGGTCATTCTTTTCTGAGATTTGAGTCAGCTTTAACCAATAATAACAGCTGTTCATAAGGCAAGGGACATTTTATTAGCACCTACGTGATATGTAGTATCTGGTAAGTAATTTTTAATGCAAATGGATTTAAAAAGAACCACATTTTAAGGTGATGGATCATTGTTTGAAAATGTTTTGCTTCAAATAATAAGCTTCTATGGCTTTAACAGTGTCTCCTTATATAGTTCTTGAACATTTTTACAAACTTTCTAATCTATTTATATAAAATTGTAAGAACTATCAGAAGGAGAGGGACATACCCAGAGTGATTTCTCTCATATGTCAGGTATAAAGAAGCATAGTAAAGGAATAACAAAGATCAAAGGCAAAATAATCTGAGATCTGGTATACAGAACTGAGTTTAGCACAGTGAGAGCAGGGGGGAGATTTTGGAGCAGACCCTTCCGACAATGATGGATGAAGTGGGCACTCTTTGGAGGGTGTGATTTTGGAGTATACATAGGATGTATGAAACCTTATTATTGTAAATCACTGTGATTAAAAATAATTAATTTAAAAATAAAATTATAAGAGCACCTTTCACAAAATTTTGTGAAACTAGGAAAAATATAACAGGCATGAAAAGATTGGGAGAAGCTGAGAGTATAGAGAGAGATGATGTATATACACTATTTCCAAAGACACCATGTTCTTTGGATATTAGCAATCTCATTCATGAATACAAACAGTTCAGGCATAATCACAGCTTTTGTTTGCTTTCTGTTTTGTTTACAAAGCTGGCAGTGTTTCTGTCTAATAATACATTTTTGTTTTAGAAATGAAAAGTAGAACAATCAGAAAAGAATTCAGTGAAATAAACTGAAGTTTCTGAAACCATTGACACACAGTCCAATAAGCAACCTAGCAAGTTTATGACACCTGCTAAGGAAACACTGATGACTCGTTTGACAGGGACCCAGAACAGACAATTATCAGTGTTTGGGTAAAGGCAGAATCGCCCTGATACATAACAGGTCTAATTAACATGATTGAATGACAGGGGAAAAAGTTTTTACTTTAAGAAAAAATGAAGACAATTTTAAAATAGCTCTAGTGGGGCTGGAGTGATAGTACAGCGGGTAGGGCGTTTGCCTTGCACGTGGCCGACTCTAGTAACCCCTGAGCATCGCCTGGTGTGACCCCCCCAAAAGAAAAAAATACAGCTTTAGTTCCTTCATAGTTAAGTATCATGCTTTTTATGTCCGAGAAATCCTTTTCGAAACAAAATGAATTGGACTCTGAAGATATATATGAGGCAAACCAGATCAGAAGTTGGAAAACCAACATCTAAGCTTTAACTACACATCTTTTCACTATTTGTTAGTTTTGCCCATGCCCTGCTGTGCTCAGAGAACTGTGCTGTGCTAGAGATCAAACCCAGACTTCTTGCCTCCAATGTGTGCACTTAGCCCTGTGAGTTGTGTCTCTAGGCCTGATCCATAGATCTCTTGTGATTGCATTTTATCCACAAATATCCAGTTCAAACTTTGAAGTGGTCACCTGGAAAAAAATATATAATTTTTGTAACCAGGGTCTTTCTCTTTATCACTTTTCTCAAGGGGAGAGGAAAAGCATTTGCTCCATTTTTCCATTTACAAGAAAAATGAAGGAACTCTCTAATAACGGCTTCTCCTGTTCTGATTTTCTTCTGAAATATTGAGTTCCTCTATTTGAATTGCTGAATTAAATTTACATGGCAGAAATAGTAAGCCAGTTAGTGAGCCAGATTTAAATTTGCTTTCAAGATGGGCCAGAAATTTCATTTTAAGCCAAACAAACTTGACAAGAAATAGGAATGAAGCCAGAGAAGTTTTTAAAGAGAAACACCTGATTTTTTTTTAAAAAAATAGGTAAACAAAGTTAATATAATGAGACTGGCAGAGAACTTGTAACAGTAGGAATGTTTTTGTTATTTAATTTAAATGCTTAGGATAACTTACTTGTTTGAAGCAATTTGGTTTAATCTATTTTTAGTGCAAAGCAAACTTACTTATCTGTGACTTTGAAATGGCCACTTAATAAGCAAAAATGTTAACAGTTTCTTCATTATTTTACCCTTCACTGGACATCCCCATTGAGAGTACTTATTCACTGTTCTATAATCCTTGGGTTTATAAATGGACGTGCTCATGATTTTCTAATAAGATCAGAACAGAATAATTAAAATTGTCAAAGTGGGTATCCTAGCTCTAACTCCATAAACATCAGAAGAATTCTCAATTAAAGATGCCCATTCAGTATGCAGTGAAAAATTTGCATGTTGGAAACCAACTGAATTTTTACTATAAAAATTTCCCAATTTGCACAGTATCTTCTGGAAACTGATTTTCAACTATTCCATTTGTGTGTGTGTGTGTGTGTGTGTGTGTGTGTGTGTGTGTTATGAACCTTGATTCATGTAGTTTTAAGTAGATTTAAGAACAGGCAGTCAATGTGGTAAAGCCTAATTCTAGTCATTTCCTGTTATTTCATTAGAGTTGTATGACAGTAAGTATTATTTTTCCTGTCTTTCAAAATGTTTATCTTCTTTCTTTTAAACCAATTTAGATTTGCATGGCTTTGTGTGCATCAGTTCTACTGCATACATTCTTTAAAACCAGTTTTAGAAAGTGAAACCCATAAAAGGAGTACCCAGAGCACTTCATTAAGGATTGTCTTTCTATAAATTTTTTTATGTATTTTTTTATGTAGTATTATTTTGGCATATCGAATACATCCATCATGGAGAGCTTGCCAGGCTTTGCCGTGCGGGTGGGACCGGGAGTATCCCATTCACAGGGCAAAACCTGGCAAGCTCCCTTTGATGGACGTGTTCTATATGCCAAAAACAGTAACAACAAATCACAATTGAAACGTTACTGGTGCCCGCTCGAGCAAATTGATGAACAATGGAAGGACAGTGCTACAGCCCCCCCCCTCCAATATGCAGGGACCCCACAGCAAAGGGGGGCGGCAAGTAGCCTCTGGATGAGAAATGCTGTTCTAGACTGCCAACTCCAAGAACTAGAAGTTGTCATCTTTCAGGACCGAGAATCTGATGTCAGACTGTGGCTGGTCATCCACTTGGCTGAGGGCTTCCCAAAGACATAGTCACCAGGAGGTGAGACACACCAGAGTCGTGACAGAGCCAGGTTACCGATGAACGGTAGCGCCTCCAATGTGCCCTATGAGCCTTTCATGGAAGGGTTGAGTGTGGGGAAGCCTAGGGAGAATAGCTCCTGGTAGCGACAACGACGTGACATCAATGGCAGCAGTGCCCCAGCAGAGAGCGCGGTCAGGGGTGGTTTACGAATCGCCCTGACCATTGTCACTTCTAAGCCAGAAACTTTAGCCCTGCTGGCCAGGGCGTGAACTGCCAAACACAGGAGTCCGCTGCCAAGATCTGCGACGCCTGTTACAAGCTGCTCAGAGCACAGGGCACATGGTCCTGGGTCCGAGAAAGCCGTGAGCAGGACATCCCAGTTGGTGTCATGCCCCTATACGAGACCCCTGGGGTGGAGGAGCTGCGGGCATGTTCCTGTTCTGCACCAGTCGCGGGCAGCAGGAATATGGTATCTGGGGGCAACTGTTTGCTGCTGGTTTCATTTCTGCTCTGGGGCCATAACTGCCAGTGCTCAGGGCTTCCCCTCCCCGCCCCGGGAATAGAGGACCCAACTGGTGAGGGAGGCACTGCATCCCCAAGCTCCCTGGGTGCTCAGAGTCACATGAGACACTCAATGCTTGCTCGGCAAGGGCTGAGTAAATCCAGGGGTTCCTTCCCCCTTCTCAGCATCAGTGAATGGCAGGTTTGCTCCTGGTTTGAATGTGGAATGGAGCCTTTAGGGCCTTGTCTTTGCACCCTTCTCCAAGCACTGGCCTGATGACCCTTGAGAGCATCTATGCTCATGGAAGCCCCCCTTCCCTCAGGGCTTTGCTGCCCAGTGCTTAGCACCTGCTGTGGATTTTCTCATTAATTCCCATATGCAGTTAGTCAGAGTGTGTCCATTTCAGAGACCGGCCAACTGAGCCCCACAGAGTGGTTAAAAGAGCTTGCCATTCAAAAGGTCTACATCTGAATTTGACCCCCTTCCTCAACCACACCCCCTACCTGTGGGGCAGATGATTTCCACATTACTCTCTCTCTACTTAGATCACATTCAATATTTTGACACCAGACCCGTCATTATTATTTGGGATTTTACCCCAACACTCAGATCTGCTGAAAAGGCAACCGTAGACCATTTGTTTTCTATTGCTGATTATGAATAACATATGATGTTGCGCAGCTGCAGTAGTGGCCACACAATTTTGGAATTCCAAAATTTTAACAATTAAATCTGGAGGGATTTCTGAAAGTTTAACACTTAAATCTGGAAGGATTTCTGCCAAAACCTGCTGGGTTCCGAGATTTGTTCCTGAGTCTCTGGGATCAAGGCCATTAAGCAGCTTGATCAGGAGCCAGAGAGGCTGTTCATGGGCAGTAACTCAGGGTCTCCTTGGGGCCTGGAGGAAAGGGCCAGCTCCACCCCCATCCTATGAGGGCCCACGTGACTCTTCACTGCGGGCCCAAACCTGACTGTCCAATGGCCTTTGGAGAATGGTGGCACCGAGCCACCAAGAGGGAACAGTCAGAGGGACAGCACCCTTTCCCCTCTGAGGTGGCCCGGGGCCAGTAACCTATTACGGGGACCGGACACATTCTGCCAAAAGCTGCTGGGTTCTAAGATTTGTTTCTGGGATCATGGCTGTTAAGCAGTTTGATCAGGAACAGGAGGCCTTGACTCCAATTATATAGCTGAGCTGGAGGTGATTTGTGGTTGTGTCTCCCACGTACCACACTGGGGTTGGAATTGGTACTGGAACACTGAATGCCTGAAACAACTGTATTATGAAAAACTTTGTAAGCCATGGTGTTTAAAGTTTAAAAAAAAAAAAAGACAGAATTCTCCAAGCAGGGGCAAAAGCATGGCTTAGTGATAGAGTACCTGCCTTGCTTGTGTGTAATCCCTGGATTCAATCCATGTCACTGCCCCCAAAATAAAATTAATAATCTTAGGAATAGCAGTATTGCACTGGAAGAACCATGGATGCTGGAGCCAAAAGACCCCCCAAACTTTCCGGCATCCCCTTTTTATCTTAGTTGATTAGAGTAAGTTAAAATTTGTTGGAATTTCCAGACAAGTTCTTGGCAGGTTTAAAGACTCAAACTCTAGGTCTTTTCCAGGGCCATTGCCCCCACTCCATTCCAGCTAGAGATTCCTTCCTCCATTTCCTCCCAATGCTCTCAATCAGCTGAAAATAGTAGTTAAAGGAGCACAAGCCATGATTCTTGGGTTCCTCGGAAATGCTTGCAGGTGAGCTAGGGCGCTGACCCTCCAGTTTGCATTATGGCAGATACTCCCAGCATGGGAGCACTGGCCTGAAAATCCTCCTGTGACCCTACCCTTAACCTCCCCTGTGTTCTTTGCAGAGTGGGAGGAGAGAAAGAGAAGAGGAACACAGCACCACCCTTTTCTTGATCCTCAGCAGAATCTTCCTACAGAGCATATTAATTTTCAGAACAATCTGTTGGGAGAATATTTAAAGAATTTAGCCACTGGGTTGACCTTCTCGAACAAATGTTGAGTCTCTGTATTCTGTGTTATTTGAGGGTATTAGGAAGCAGCTGAAGAGTGGAGGTTGAGGTACAGGAAAGCAATGGCTCTGAACTAATAACGAAGTTGCCCAAGGTTGCCCAATGAAAAGGAAACTCAGCAATCAAAGAGTTTCTTTCTGCTTGGAGCAGCCCTTCCTGCCTTTCTCCATGCCCTGCACTTTGTCTAGCACCTGCCCTCCTTCTGTCTCCTTAAGCCTGTCTGGCCAATCTAGACTAACACACCACATCTCTCGTGGCCAGTGCTTATGTGTTTCATCTGCTCCTCTTTTCCTCACTGTGTGTGGTCTGTGCCCAAGCGCATGAAAGCCTTCCAATATTCTCAGCTACCCAGGGGATCCTTTCCATCTCAGCATCTTGAGATACCTTTGAGCTTCCACTTCAGTTCCTGCCACTCTCCCACCCTCCCACCTTCCCCCACTGCAACCCATCTCCAAAACCCCAGAACTGAAAAAGTTTATGAGACTCTCTTTTCTTGACCTGCCTCTCTTTTTCCTATACCCTACTGCTGAGAAACTTTATCTTCCTCCCTCTTTGACTTGTAGTCCCTCCTCTATGCTAAAAATTCCCAGAATGGTATTGTCCACCCAGGTCTCACATCTATTATATAAGATGTATTCTTCATCATAAACAACGGAACTCAGCCAAGAAGTCCATGAGCCTCTCAAAATAGCTTTCCAACTCTCAGTTCTGAGTCAAAATGAATTCAATACAACTCTTCTTATCCCAGCTAAGCAAGTCTAAAACGCTAGAGATAACAAATGAAGAGACTTTTTTTAATGGAATCTGTAACACTGTTGGTGGGAATGTAAATTGTTGCAGCCCCTATCAAACAAGGTGGAATTATTCCTTTTAAAAGTAAAAATGGGAATATGATACCATCCAACAATATTATTCTTGGGCATTTATCTGAAGGCTCAGAATAGGACTATTCACAGTAGTCCAACCATAGACCCAACTGAAATGCCACCAACACACCAGAAGATGTCTTGTTCTAGATGCCATGAACACTACTCTGCTATTAAAAACAATTAGTGGGAGGAGGGGTTGGAGCTATAGTACAACAAGTAGGATATTTGCCTTGCATACAGGCCACCCAGGTTTGATCCCCAGAAACCTACATGGTCCCCTGAGCATGTCCAGGAGTAATTCCTGAGCACAGAGACATCAGTAACCCCTGAACATCACTGGGTATGGCAAAAAAACCAACAAAATTAAAATGAATAAAAACAATAGAAGGACTGGAACAATGGTTCAGTGGGCAGGGTTCTTGCCTTGCACACTGCCACCCAGATTTCAAACTCTAGCATTTCATATGGTCCTCTGAGTCCACTAGATGTGATACCTGAGTGGAGAGCCAGGAGGGAGCCCTGAGCACCATCAACTGTAATTCGAAACCAAAAAAACTTTTTAAAAAATGCAATAGACAATGACTTTAGGGACAAAATGAATGGCATTTGAAGTGAGTAGGCTAAGTAAAATAAGGGAGTGAAACACCATTTGTTTCAGTTATATCATGGGTTTGTGAAAAAATTAACTGAGAGAATTGCAGACATAAGAAAATTCTAGGGGTCAGAAAAATAAATATTACAGGAGTTAAAGCACCTGCTTTGCACATGGCCTACCCAAGTTTGATCTCTGTCACCTTATACATATAGTCCCCTGAGCACTGCTAAGAGTGATCTCTGAGCACAGAGACAGGAGTAAGCCAGAAAGAAAGGAAAAAAAGAAGGGAGGAAGGAAGGAAGGAGGAAAAGGGAATGTTGATTCATTAAGAAAAGGGGTCTTGGGGCTGGAGCGATAGCACAGCAGGTAGGGTGTTTGCCTTGCACGCAGCCAACCCGGGTTCGATTCCCAGCATCCCATGTGGTCCCTTGAGCACCGCCAAGAGTAACTCCTGAGTGCAGAGCCAGGAGCAACCCCTGTGCATTACCGGGTGTGACCCAAAAAGCAAAAAACAAACAAACAAACAAACAAACAAAACAAAACAAAACAAAACAAAAGCGGTCTTCCAAGAATAGCCGAGATCAGTACCAAGAGGATTACTCCATGGCTTAGAGGCCAGCTGGGCATTCTAGGGGAAAAGGCAGCTCAGATAGAGAAGGGAGCACCAAAAAAAGGGTGTTTGGAGGATCCTCCCAGGAGGGGAGATACATGTTGAAAGTAGATTATGGACTGAACATGACTGCCACTCAATGCCTCTTTTGCAAACCACAGCACCCGAAGGGAGAGAGAGAAGGATGGGAGGGATGGGTGTGGGAGGGATACTGGATCCAAGGTGGTGGAAATGGGCACTGGTGGTGGGATGGGTACTTTGAGGATATGGACTGAAGAGTTGGTCTGAAGAGAAGGAACGCAGAGCTTACGAATGAAGAGATTGACTGAAGAGATGAATTGAGGAGGTAGATTGAGGATATGGACAGAGGAGATGGACTGAGGAGGTAGAGTGAGGAGGTAGACTGAAGTGGTGAACTGAGGAGGTGCACTGAGGAGATGACTGAGAAGACGTCTGAGGAGATGGGCTAAGGAGATGGAATGAGGAGATGATTGAGGATATGGACTGAAGAGTTGATCTGAAGAGAAGGAACAAAGAGCTTACTACTGAAGAGATGGACTGAAGAGATGAACTGAGGAGGTAGATTGAGGAGATGGACAGAGGAGATGGACTGAGGAGGTAGAGTGAGGAGATGAACTGAGAAGACAGACTGAGTAGATGACTGAGGAGGAGGAGGACTGAGGAGACAGACTGAAGAGATGTACTGAGTAGACGGACTGAGGGGATGGACAGATGAGATGACTGAGGAGACAGATTGAAGAGATGGACTGAGGAGATTGGTATGAGGAAATGGGACTGAGAAGACAACTGAGGAGATGGACTTAGCTGACAGATTGAGGAAACAACTGAGTAGAGGACTGAGGAGATAGATTGAGGGGGTGACTTAGGAGATGGACTGAAGAGACAGACTGAGGAGATTGGATTGACAAGGTGGATTGAGGAGATGGATGGAGGAGATAGAGGAGTTGGAGTGAGGAGAGTAGACTGAGGAGATGACTGAAAAGTTAGAGTGAGGAGATGGACTGAGGAGATGACTGAGGATAAGGACTGAGGAGACGAACTGAAGAGAAATAGTGAGGAGATGATCTGAAGAGATGGACTGAGTAGACTGGTCTAAGGAAATGGACTGAGGAGATAGAATGAGAATATGAGTGAAGAGATGGAATAAGAAAATGGACTAAGGCGACGAAAGAGATGG
>JAOXYA010139607.1:0-10128 GCA_028565675.1 Sorex palustris | reverse complement strand
CAGCGGGGAGGGCGTTTGCCTTGCACGCGGCCGACCCGGGTTCGATTCCCAGCATCCCATAAGGTCCCCTGAGCACCGCCAGGGGTGATTTCTGAGTGCAGAGCCAGAAGTAACCCCTGGGCATCGCTGGGTGTGACCCAAAAAGCAAAAAAAAAAAACCAAAAAAACAAAACCACCAGCATGGCGGTAGGTCTCTTTGACCACACTTTGGAACATTCTCTGGGGCCGGAGACATGGCTCAGTGGACTGAGGAGCCCACGCTGAGTCCAGCCACATGTCTGGTCCCCTGAGCATTGGGGGAGAGACCTGAGCCCCTGGCTCTGGCCTAAATACTAAGCAAAGCAAAAGGCCATTATTTTAAGAAGCAAAGCTCTCAGCTGGGGCTGGGGTTCCTGCTGGCTCCTTTCTGGATGCCCAAATATGACGGGGTCTCCAGTGCCGCCCCCAGCACTCAACACACAGGGTGGAGAGTTCAGGGATACCTGGTGACCGCCACTATCCCCTGTCGCACCTGTATTGTGAGCTGCAAAGCCCACAAATTATTATTTTCACAACTAGCCTGGAGCGAGGGTTGATGAAAGTCTTGATAAAAAGAATTAGAAGTAGCGCCCTCAGGAAGACCACATAAAAGTGACAAACTGCCAGGGGTTTTTTTTTTTCCAATATTAGCATCAAAGTTGGATGGGAGCTAATCTTCTGAATGCCAGAGGGCCCCTCATTCCTGCACAGCCCACTCAGAGAGCCCCTTTGAAACAGCTGCTTGCTGGGCAAAGGCTTGGCGAGGCCTGCAGAAAGCCCAGGCTGGATCCCTGGATCCTGAGCTCCCCTGGGAGCAACCCCCCCATCCCATCCCCAAGCACTGAGCTGCGAGTAGTCTCTGAACAGAGATAGGTGTGACCCCCCACTCGCAAAGAGATAAGTAAAAAATGAATGAGGCTGGAGATAACAGTACAGGGGATAAGGGTCTTGCCTTACACACACACACACACACACACACACACACACACACACACACACACAGAGCACTGCACATGACCCCTCAGGCCCCAGGACTGAGCCCTGCACACTGCCACGTGTGGTCCCCCAAGAAGCTTGTCCCAGGTACCCACATAGCCTTTAAGGTGCAAAGGTGACCTCCTTTCTTTTTCTCCCTTAATGTGGTTGCTGCTTCAGGGGAGAGGAATTGGGGCGTATGCTGGGAGATCAGTCTTCTGGGCCCCCAAGTTCCTCTTTCTATTTCTATAGTTTTCACTTCCCCTCCACCCCAAATCCTGCCCCCAGAAACCCCCATGTGAGTCGACGGCTCTCTCCTCTCCCTGACCGTCCTTGGCGACCCACTACCCCTTTTCTGGGATAGTCCCGGCTCTGTGCACAGCTCTCTGTTTTGCTGTCTTGACACCTTTTATTTTTTTAGGTGGGGAGAGGGGTGCACCCCCAGCAGTGCTCAGGGATTAGGCCTGATGTTGCATGGGGGGACCAAGCATGGCACTGGGCAAGAGAAGTGCCTGGACCCTGTACTCTCCCTGTCCACCCCCCCCCCACTTCTAAATCGAAATATTGACTGACTTCTGATGCTTTTATACAGATGTGATTTCTAGTAAGAGTGACCTGGGACTCCAGGGCTACACCCCATGATGCTCGGAGGACCACGGAGCGCTAAGCACGGAACCGGGGTCTGCGGCAGACGAGGCGTGTGGCCCCAGTTCTGCGTCCTGGGTGCTAGAGGCCAGGAGGGTCTCTGAGTCCTACCAAGCACAGAGTTGTATGCAGCTCCCAACACTGTCAGGTGTGGCCTCGAAAAACAAAGACAAACAAAAGAGCAAAAGGACTGAGGTTTAATCCTTCAGAGAGGAGCTTAAAGTTGAAAACATGTTGTCAGCAGCAACTTGTGTGTCAAGCAAGTGTCTAACCCTTGGACTATCTCGCCAGCCCCTCCTTGCCCTTTTTACTCGCATGCAAGTGAGATCTTTTGATATTTTCCTTTCTCCTTATGACTCACTCCACTTCCTCTAATTCCATTCAAGTCGTAGCCAACTGCATGATTCATAGCTAAGTAGTATTCCATTGTGTTTATTTACAGCAATTTCTTTACCCACCCATCTGTTGTTGGCACTGAGGCGTTTCCAGACCTGGGCTATTGGGAAGGAGGCCGCAATGAACAAGGCTTGCAGGCACCAATCCCCCCCAGATTACAGTTTTAGAGTTTTGGGCGTCAGAAGTCATGTCCCACACAAACAAAAATAACACCCTCCTGAATGGGAGAAAATACTCATCACACATCAAACAAAGGCGTAGTTTCCCTGGTGCATGAAGCACTCACAAATCTCAACAACGTAAAAACCACCCCATCAAAAATAAAGGGGGTGTGGAACTGAACAGATAGTTCCTCAGCGAGGATATACAGAGAGGCCACAGGGACATGAAAAAGTTTTTTAATCATCACTGATTATCAGGAAAATGTGAATCAAAAAGATAAGGAGGTATCACCTCACACCACTGAGAACGCCTCTATCAAACAGGAAGGAGAGAACCTGTGTTGAGCGGGGACCCACTGACAAAGGAACCCGTTGTCCCTGCATGGGGACTCTCTCGAGTTCCAAGAATTTCTTTGATGGGGGAAAAAAATGTCAGCTTGTTTAATTTCTGTTTCATTTTTTAAAATTTCCTTGTTTGATTTCCACCTAAGGTACAGCTGTCCCTTAAAACAGGGCGAAGCTCTGCACTGTCTCCATAAGCCTTTCCTGCTACCGCTGCACATGGCAACCTTACAGCCTTTCCGGCAATCAGCTGTGTCAAGTAGGAAGGAGAGAAGGAACACTTTGCCTGGTCGCCCCTCTTAGAGGAACGCATTTCAGAGAGAAGGGGAGGAACTTGGGGCACTCGGTAGAGTGGGGAGAGCTGTTTCTGTTCATATACGTGAGCACAGCGAAAAGGGAAGGAAAAGGGAGAGAGAGATACTTGGTACTGCTGGGCTAGCCAAAAGGAGCCGAATGTACAAAGTAACACGTTTGGAAACAGAAGTGAGTTAGGAAAAAAAAGCCTACTAGGGCCGTAGACTGACCGTGAAAGAGCAAGTATGGGGTCTTTGTGAGGTGCCTGGGAGAGATGCCTGAGAATCATCCTTCATCTCTGGAACGACTGTCTCAGACCCAAGGCTCCTGGTCTCAACCCAGCACTGGAGAAGCTTCGTCTCAGCCCCTGAGCTGTGTGACCTGCAGGTGGGGATCCTAATAAGGGTTCTGTTGCTCACTAGCAGGAACAGTGACCGTACAAGGGCAGAGAAGGGCAAGAGCCCGGGAGGGAACTCGCGGCATAACCACAGACCCCCTGAGAGCAAGGCTCCCGGCTTCCTTTGAAACGTCAGCTCTCCACTGGACGGACAGTGCAAGGAGCTGCAGCGCGGGGCAACGCCAGGAGAGGTTCTCCTCCTCCGGCACCACCAGGGGTGGCCCCAAACTAATAAAAAACTTAATAAAAAAAATAATAAGGAACTGGAGAAATACTACAGCAGCTAAGGCACTTGCCTTGTATGTCATCCCTGAGCATGAGCCAGGAGTGATCCCTGAGCACAGAATCCAGGACTGATCCCTGAGCACGAGTAATCCCTGAGCACAGAGCCAGGAGTGATCTAGCACTGCCAGGTATGGCCTAAAAACAAAATAAAACAGTAACAACAAATTAATTAAAAAAATAGTAAATTGAGGCTGGAGCGATAGTACAGCAGGCTTGACCACGCTTGCCTTGCACGTGGTCAACTTGAGTTCAATCCCCAGCACCTCTAAGGTCCCCTGGGCACCCCCAGGAGTGATTCCCAAGTGCAGAGCCAGGAGTAACTCCTGGACATCCCCAGGTGTGACCCCAAAAGCCTAAATAAATAAGCAAAATAAAAACAGTAAATTCTTAAAAAAAATCTAAAGGCTCTTAAGAAGCCAATCTAAGCTGGTCTCTTAAATCTGTTAGACCTAGAATATCAATTCAATGAGTTAATGAGCTCCTGGGTTTGTTATTTTAAAAAAACATTAGCTACTTGGTGTCCTCAAAAAATAAGTTATAGAAATAGAAATATATGTGCAGTATGTTTCTGTCAGCACTGAATAAATGTCATTTCTCCTTTCCTTGACAATGAGTTATGAATGTTGAGCTCCGGAGTTCCCAATGAGTTGCATTCCAGTAATTCATGTAGAGTCAGTTGCTAGGAACTTAGGACATAATTTCCCATAGAAACAATTTTAGACATGGTGGCTTGGATTTCCAGATATGGTCAAATGCGTCCATTTTTCCACAGTAATTTCACTGACGGTCCTTATCCTCAGGTATGCTTTTTATTTAAAAAACAAAACAGTGTGACAGCACAGAGGGTAGGGCATTTGCCTTGCACACGGCGGACCCGGGTTCAATCCCTGACATCCCATGTGGTCGCCGAGCACTGCCAGGAGTGATTCCTGAGTACAGAGCTGGGAGTAACCCCTGAGCATCACCGCATGTGGCCCAAAAGGTCAAATAAATCAATAAAAATAAAACAAAAACAAAACAGCTCGCTCCTTCAAGCCCCAGTTCTCCCGCACCATTCTCTCTCCTTGCTGGGAGGTCCCTCTTGCACACGTGTGTGTCTCGCTCGCTTGCCCACGGTCTCTGACCTGTGCAGGCTGCTCTCCAGCCTGTGCTCGCTTGAGTGCGGATCTCCCTCTCTCTCTCTCTCTCTCTCTCTCTCTCTCTCTCCCCCCTCCTTTTTTTCACTTGGGAGAAGCCCCCGTTCTCTCTTGAGCACGTACTTCCTCTCTTTCTCTCCCCTCATATCTTTCAAAGTATTTTAAAATAAAACGAAGTTATTTGGTTGTAGATGGGCTGGAGTGATAGCACAGCGGTAGGGCATTTGCCTTGCACGCAGCCAGACCGGCCGAGCTGGGTTCGATTCCTCTGCCCCTCTCAGAGATCCTGGCAAGCTACCGAGAGTATCTCGCCCGCAACGCTAAGCCTGGCAAGCTACCCGTGACGTATTCCATATGCCAGATACAGTAACAAACAAGAAGTCTCATGATGGAGACGTTACTAGACCCGCTCGAGCAAATAGATGAACAACGGGAGGACAGCGTTTGTTTGACAGTGTTTTGTTGTAGATCCGGGGGGGGGGGCGGCAAACAAGATGTTTCTTGACTTAAATTGGGATCCTTAGACCAGTCCTGCCCTCCTCCAGGAAGTCCCATGGATGCCCTGAAGATGAATCCACCTGGAGGCCAAGGCAGGGAAGGAGGCAGGGACAGGGGAAGGGCCCCCCAGCTGCCAAGGTGAGACTGTACCATAGGGTGCAGTCTGGGAAGACAGGCATCCCTGACTGGGTGGCCCTACAGGGTCCATTTTTGCTCTAGGCAAGTGTGCACAATGATACAATGATCTTCTATGGGGTCCATCCAGTGTGAGGGTGAAGCATGGATTACTCTATCTACACTGTTTCACACCATTCTCCTGACAAACACAACTGCCTAGAGTGCAGTGGGTAGGGTGCCTACCTTGCACAACATCAACCCTGGTTTAAACCCTGTCCCCCATATGGTACCCAGAGCCCCACGACGAGCGATTCCTGAGTACAGCTAGGTAAGGACTGAAATCGACAAACCAAAAGATTGGTAAAGTTGGGGCCAGAAAAGAAAGGAAGGAAGGAAGGAAGGAAGGAAGGAAGGAAGGAAGGAAGGAAGGAAGAGAGGTAAGGAGGAAGGGAGGAAGGGAAGGAGTGAGGGAGGGAACGAGGGAGGGAGAAAGAAAGTAAGAGAGAGACAAAACAAAACAACCCCGGGTTGAGGAAGAGGCCTGGATGGCAAATGTTGGAAATGGAGGTAGGGACCTCGAGAGAATGTGGGCTAGAGCCCACCTCACTGAGGCTGAGCAGGACTTAGGTAAACACAGAGAGAGACAAAGGAGAGAGGGAAGGAGGGAGGGAGGGAGAAAGAGAGGGAGGGAGGATGGAGATTTGTAGGATTTAAAATATTGTTTTGGGGTCACACCCAGAGATGCTCAGGGGTGACTCCTGGCTCTGTGCTTACGAATCTCTCCTGGCAGGGCTTAGGAACCAAATGTGATGCAAAGGATTGAACCTGGGTCATCCGCGTACAAGGCAAGTGCCCTACCTGCTGTACTATCACTCCAGCCCCAGCAGGAATAAAAAAAAAAAATTGAACTTCCTGGGGCTGGAACCATAGCACAGTGGACAGGTGCTTGCCTTGCACATGGCTGATCCAGGTTTGATCCCCAACACCCCCTATGATCCCCCAAGCCCACCAGGAGTGATCCCTGAGTGAAGAGCCAGGAGTAAGCCTTGAGCATTGCCGGGTGTGCCCCCCAAACCAAAAACAAACATTTAAAAACCCACCCCAAAATAAACCCAACAACAACAACAAAAATCAACTTTCTGACCAAATCACATAATCATTGCTCGAGCGGGCCCAGTAATGTGTCCATTGTGAGACTTGCTGTTACTGTGTTTGGCATATCGAATACGTCATGGGTAGCTTGCCAGGCTTTGCCATGCGGGCGAGATACTCTAGGTAGTTTGCCGGGCTCTCCGAGAGGGGCAGAGGAATCAAACTAGGGTCGGCCATGCTGGCTGCTTGCAAGGCAAACGCCCTACCCGCTGTGCTATCACTCCAGCCCCACATAATCATATAGCTAAAAAATAAAATTTAGGGGCCAGAGAGACAGCACAGGGGTTAAGGTGCTTTCCTTGCATGTGGCTGACTTCAATTCAATCCCTGGCACCACATATGGTCCACTGAGCACCGCCAGGTCTGGCCCAAACACAACACCCATGCCCCCAAACACAACACCCACACAAACACAAAACAAAACAACCCCGAGTTGAGGAAGAGGCTGGTTGGGAAATGTTGGGATGGATGTAGGGACCTGGAGGGAAGGCGGGTTAAAGCCCACCTCACTGAGGCTGCTCAGGACTTTAGGTAAACACGCTGCCCAGCAAATCAGCATGCAAGAGATTATTTGAGGCAGAGCTCATGAAGTTGGGCTTCTTCTGTGACAAATACTGTAAGAGGTACAAAGTCGACTGGCATCAGGAGCTTCTGTCCACAGAGCAGTCAGCTGCCCCTCTGCTAGCCCGAGGGAGGGCTCCAGGCGCTTTGAGCTCTGCATGCTGGAGGCTCCAGGCTCAATCCCAGACAAAGCAGGGCCCCAGAGCACCACCGGGAACAGCCTTCAAGCCCAGAGCCCCGAGGAGCCCCAGAACACTGCCAGGTGTGGCCCAGACAAGCAAGCAAAAAAAAAGAGAGATTTTTTTTTTCAATCGCCACCTTCCTCAAGAATGATCTGAGACAGTGAATGTCGCAATGTCCATGGCAGATACTGCAGATCTGAGCAAAGTACTGTCTCTGAGACTTACATTTACACATAATAACTCTGAAATCCAGGTATTTTATTCTCTAACGTGCCCCTATATTAAAAATTGATCAAAAGCATTCCAGAAAAAAAAAGTTCTCTTTCTGTCTCCTTTAGGGGCCTTGCTATATATATTTTTTCAGTTATAATAAATTAGGCCATTTAAAACCCTGTGAAACTGCTTTTCTCCGAGTATTCAAAAGCAGAGTATTTGCTTAAGTTGAGAGAGGAATCAATCAAATCTGAATGGAAACTTACTAACGAGCCAGTTAAGTTCGCTAATGTGTGTGTCCCCCAGTTCATCCAACACAGGAAACACATGTAAGCAAGAAGCCTATTTTCTGAAACACCTTAACGACTATGACTGGACAGAAAAAAGTGACACATTTGTTCAACTGAAATGTGTGAAAAGTTCCCATAGTTACTTTTCCAAATGTTGTGAGAAACACGAAGCCTTCCAAGCTGAGGCTTGCAAAGCCGCTCACCCTCTCCACACCAAACCCAGCTCCAAGCTTGCAGTATCGTTTTGAGAGGTTCTCCGGGGAGTATTTGGGCTTTGACTTCCACCAGCCAACTCTTAGCCTAGAGGCACGCAAACATTCAGAACACATTTGCTTTATCTTGAATCAATTCTGACTGAAAGGCAGAGATTTTCACTAATCTAGGTTTGATAACAGAGTTCCAGCTCACTTTATGTAAATCTTTTTGGTAGAGGAAGAGAGGCTGCGCCATACCTGGCAATGCTCAGGGCTGACTCTTGGCTCTGTGCTCAGGGCTATCACTCCTGGAGGGACTGAGGGAACAGACGTGGTGCCAGGGATCTAACCCTGCTTAGTCACATGCAAGCCAAGCGCCTTATCTGTACCATCGCCCCAGTCCAGTAAATATGTATATAATTATATATATACACATATATATAAATAGTCCAGGGGCCAAACCATAGTAAAGTGGTTAAGGCCTTGCACATGGCCAACCTGAGTTCAATCCTCAGCATCCCATATGGTCCCCTGAACACCACCAGGATTAATTCCTGAGTGCAGAGCCAGGAATAATCCCTGAGCATCACTGATGTGGCCCCAAAACCAAAACCAAAACAAACAAAAAAAACAGTTCATCTCTGAAGAACCATGAAAAAATAATTTTTCAAAGTCTTAAAGGCATTACTCTCTTCCGCTTCTATAAAATCCAGCTGTTTCTTATATTTTTCCCGTTTACTAAGGCTCATTTCTCCAAGAAGTAGAGACCCCACTCCCTTGATCAAGTTCATCCTCAGAACTACCACAAATGTGAAAACATCTGTTTGGAAATGTTCCTTGAAAATACTGTCTGAAATAGCATGAAACTAAAAACAAATCAAACACCCACCAAGCTGATCAAATAAGCTAAAGGATATCTACATGAAGAAATACTGCATTGAAAGTAAAATAAACTTTTCAAGCTTTTAAAAGACAGTGTGGAGCCATATGTACAGAGTGACCTAATTCTTTTAGTTCTGGTTTTAATTATAGTTGAGGATTGGAGAGGTAATACAGTGGGTACGGAGTTTGCCTGGAGCGTGGCTGACCTGAGATCAATCCCTGGCACCAGCTATGGTCCACCATGCATCTTCAGGAGTCATTCCTGAGCACTGAGTCAGGAGTAAGAACTCAACACGGTCAGATATGGCCCCAAAGACAAAATAAATAAACTAAAAAACAAAATACAGAATTTGAAAAAACAGGGGTGTATGGTGCCGCCAGCAGGCCAATCTGTACCTGTGAGGCGAGTGCACCAGCAGCTTGATGGCGCCTTTAGACTCCCAGATACCCCAAAATTGCTGCTGTGCCTTTGGCTAGACCCCAAAAACTTGGGGCAAAGTTTACCAAGAGAGTAAACGGCCAAAAGTTAGGTATGTGGGAGACACACCACAAACCACCTCCAGCTCAGCTGTATAATTGGAAGCATGGACTCTCTGGTTCCTGATGGAACTGCTTAATGGCCATGATCCCAGAGACTCAGAAACAAATCTCGAAACCCAGAGGCTTTTGGCAGAAATGTGTCCAGTCCCTGAAGTAGGTTACTGGTGCTGGGCAAACCCAGGTGGGAATAGGTTTCGTGCCTTGACCTGTACCCCCCCGGCGGCCCAGTGACTGCCATCCTTCAGAGGCCACTGGACAGTCATATTGGGGCCCCCAGTGACCAGACACGCAGGGCCTCATGGGATGGGGGTGGAGCCGGTCCTGTCCTCCCCACCCCAATGAGACCCCAAGTCATTGCCCACAAATGCCTCTCTGGCTCCTGATCAAGCTGCTTAATGGCCATGATCCCAAAGACTCAGAAGCAAATCTTGAAACCCAGTGGCTTTTGGCAGAAATGCATCTGGACAGTACGTTACTGTCGCCGGGCCACCCCAGGGAGGAAAGGGTGTTGTCACTGCACCTGCTCCCCCTTGGCGGCTCGGTAGCCCGTCATCCTCCAGAGGCCATTGGGCAGTCAGGCTTGGGCCCGCAGTGACGAAACTTGTTGGGCCTCACAGGATGGGGGTGGAGCCGGGCCTGTCCTCCCCACCCTAACGAGACCCCAAGTCATCGCCCATGAACGGCCTCTCTGGCTCCTGATCAAGCTGCTTAACAGCCATAATCCCAGAAACTCAGAAACAAATCTCGAAACCCAGCGGCTTTTGGCAGAAATATGTCCGGACCCCGCAGTAGGTTACTGTCGCCGGGCCACCCCAGGGGGGAATGGGTGCTGTCCCTCCACCTGCTCCCT
>JAOXYA010139581.1:0-10128 GCA_028565675.1 Sorex palustris | reverse complement strand
AGGGACTGCAGTTCAAATGCCTGTAATGCTTACAGTGCCATAAATATCCCACACTAAGAGGCTTCAGTTAGACTACTTTCCCCACCACAGGTATTTTCAGACAGTTGGAAACACTGAAAAGTTATTTGACGGTTACATCTACACTTTGGATATTTGTACTTCTCCTTCGAGGCAAAGATGGATAGTATCAATAAGAGAAAGAATTTCTATGAACTGACCAAAGAACAAATTTAATTGAACAAAACAAGATGACATTTCCATTCAAATATGCTATTCATGGGTCTTCAAGAAATTCAATCGATTTTGTTATGAGCCACATCTGGCAAAATTGATAATGGGGATATGAAGTAAGGATGATGGAAAACACTGCATGCATATGTACATGTGCAATTTTCTGTAGAGTAAATATAAATTTAATCAAGTTTTAAGCAGTATTCCTCTGAGTAATATTATTCTGGGTCTGTATTCTTTTCTCTAATCCATTCTACTTAAAAAATATTAAGCAAAACAGAACAATATTTAGATTAATCAAAAAGTTCAATATTGATCTACATTTGTTTAGTACCACACGCCTTATTTATTTACTCAAGAAATGAACATCTATTTAATATTTTGTGTCTGTGTTCTGGGACAATGAATCAGTTATATGCTATATGGCTTCCGATACAAATATTTCCTTTACGTATTGTCTTATATTATCCAGAGATATTTCATTCATTGTTTCCATTGACATCCTGTTCAACCTTTATATATTCACTCACTCTGACTTCCCCATCCCATTATTTAATGCCCAAAGAATGGGGTATACTGCTGAATTAGATAATACTCAAAGTCACTTGCAACTTCATATTATATATTGTTAAAAAGGTAAGGTAAAGGCCCTCCCGTTGATCGTCGATTTGCTCGAGTGGGCCCAGTAACGTCTCCATTGGAGACTTTGTTATTACTGTGTCTGGCATATTGAATACTCTCGGTAGCTTGCCGGGCTCTCCGAGAGGGATGGAGGAATCGAACTCGGGTCGGCCATGTTGGCTGCGTGTAAGGCAAACGCCCTACCGCTGTGCTATCGCTCCAGCGCAGTAGGTAGCACGTCAGTCTCAGTATAAGAATAATTTCAGGCCAACTTCAAATTTTCTACTATCTCACTAAAACGCAGACACCAGAAATGATTCTTTTTCCCAGGGTTGGCCCCAAAGTAAGCACACTTCCCCGGCCCACCCTGAATGTTTACAGTGTTTTGTTGTTGTTATAGGGCATGGTGGGTGGAGGATTTACTCATGGACCTTTGCTCTGGAGTAACTCCTAGTAGTGTTCAGGGGGCAATATGTGGTGCCAAGTATCATATGGGTGTCAGTCACATGCAAAATGCCTAAATGCCTGTACTCTCTCTCTCTCTGTTCCCATCTTTTCCCTTTGATATAAATCGATGACTATTCCTGTCAAAACATATTTTGTCAGGGCCTGATCGATAGTAAAGTTGGTTGAGTGCTTGTTTTGCATGTAGACAACCTGAATTTGATTTCCAGCATCCTATATGGTCCCCCAAGCCTGTTAGGGTGATCTTTGAGCACATAGCCAAGAGTGAGCTCTACTGAACACCACTGGGAATGGCCAAAAAAAGAACCCCAAAGTGGCTTTTTAATTCAGATAAGGGTCATAGTTAAGTCCAGAACATCACTTTTGGTGTTTGCTATTATGCTTCAGTTTATTCTGTACATTTTTCCCCTCTTAAATGGACCTAATATCCTGCAAAGCACAGTAGTACTATGGCACTGTCCTCCCGTTGTTCATCGATTTGCTCAAGCGGGCACCAATAACATCTCACAACAAATTGTGAGACTTGTTGTTACTGTTTTTTGGCATATCTAATACGTCATGGGAAGCTTGCCAGGCTTTGCCATGAGGGCGAGATACTCTCGGTAGCTTGCCAGGCTCTCCGAGAGGGGCAGAGGAATCGAACCCAGGTCGGCCACATGCAAGGCAAATGCCTTGTCCTCTGGGCTATCACTCCAGACCTGCAAAGAGAATCAGTTATTGAGATACTCAGAAAAATTAGGCATTCCTAATGTATTAGCTACTACTTTTACATTGCATAGTGTTTGAGAAATATAGACATCTCTATTATCAAGTTATATTTTGCCTTCTGGATCATTAACCCTAGGTTTCTGTCAGAGGGAATAAGTACAAGAGACGGAGAACGCATTTCTGATCTCCAGAGGTGAATCTCTTCCTGGAAATGATTGGTGGGAAATATAAAGGAGATGATGGTCTTTAAATCATTCAGAGTTTATTTACAACCTGGATTAGCCCCATGGAGAACTTAAACTTTCATTAGTAAATGACTTTTTATTAATCCAAATTTTGTTCCTCTAACGGACAGGCCAATTTGTAAGGAAGGAAACATGACTGATAGCACAAAGGGAGCCTGGGTTCCATTAAGGACACAACCAGGAGAGGAGCAGCCCCAGAGCACAAGGCAAAGAGTAGCCCCACCAAGGCTGGTGTCACCATTAGAACAACAAAGCAAAACAAAATAAAACAAGATAACTGAAATGGCAAAGCACATAGAACTTCACCCCAATTTTGCTTGTGTCTTTGTCCTTGCAACATGTTACATAGCTGTTCCATCTACATGTCAGGATTTCATATTGCTAAATGTCCTAGAAACAGATTTTTTTTGTTTTGTTTGTTTTGGGGGGCTACACATAGCTGTGCTCTGGGCTCTGTGCTCACAGATCTGACTCTGTGCTCAGGATTACTTCTGGCTTTGTGTTGTTGGGAAGGACTGGGGCGGTCATATGCAGTGCAGAGAACCAAATTTGCAAGGCAAGCACCTGTTAACCCCTGTACTATCTCTCTGGCCTTGGACGTAAGTTCTTGACAATTCTTCTTTCTTTGGTCTTTTGATAGTTTTCATTATTAAACCACTGTATTCTTAAATATTTTTAAGATCACTTAAATCTTTGTCTAAAAAAATTTTTAAAAAGGGAGGAAGAAAAAAATGAGGCCCGAGGGCACTGTTAGGAATGATCTTGGAACACAAGCCAAGAGCAGCGAGCCCCTAAGTACTGTGAGGTGTTGTCCAATCCCCTCTCCCCACCTAAACACACACACACACACACACACACACACACACACACATACACACACACACACATGGGGAAAGGTAACTAAGACTATGAAAAACAAGTCTTTCCCTTAACACTGGGGACTTGGAACTTTGGAACTTAAAGGAATGGGGAAAGGAAGAGTGACTAATGACACTGGATACCAATTGTAACTCACATTGAAATTGGTTAACAAATTTCTGTATTTCTGAACATATTTATAAAAGTTGTTCTTACTTCACCTCTTCCCCAGATGCTCTGAATTGTGGTTTTTTAAATAGAAACTTCTTCTCTGGCGCCAGAAAGACAGAACAACAACAGGGTGTTTGCCTTGCATGCAATAGCCAGGGTTTTTATTCCCCTGCAAATGGGATCCAGAACCCAGGCAGTAGTGAAAATGCAGTGAAAACAAAAACTAAAAGGACAATTAAGATATTCAAAAGGATATTAGTAAACATAGAAAATAGCAAAATAAAAAAGAAAAACCATTTAGATATAAATATATTACACATATAAAGTATTTGAACATATTATTAACTGTATATAGAATATTTGAACAGAGATTTGAGGCAATATTATGCAGATAACTGATTTTCTTGTCATGATATTAAATACCTGTGGTACTATCACTCTGGCCCTATTGATTTGTTTTCTGATCAAGTTTTTTTGAAGTGTAAAATTAGATAATATAATGCCATATCACATACTACTAGAAAAAAAACAATAAAATGTCTCTTTGCAAAGAGTAGGTCTTTAATTTTATCAATGGAAAAATGAAACCCAACTGTCAACCATTTAGTCCTTTTTCCTTTTACAGTGTAATTGCCTGGTAGACATTTAGTTAGGCTGCTTAAATGTTCTCAGCAAGGGTTTGCAGTGAAATCACTAACTAGAATTGACTTTGCAGAAGGCTAGAACTTTTATAAAACCTAAGCATATTCAAGCATCTTGTTTCCATAGTTTTATAAGGGTCCTTGAAGGACAATATTTGATATAAATTATATTAGAATTTAAAATTAATTTCTAATATAATTTATATTAGATATAAATAAAATTAAATTTCTTTCAATCATAGTACTATTTATTGATTTATTTTCTATTTTTTTTTGGCTTCTTGGGTCATACCCAGCAATGTTCAGGGGTTACTTCTGGCTCTGCACTCAGGAATTACTCCTGATATGACTTGCGGGACCTTATGGGATGCCAGGGATTGGACTCAGATCGGCTGCATGCAAGAACTAGGAATCACCTCTGAACATCACTGGATGTGACCCAAGAAGAAAAAAAAAACGTGGAATTAATTAAAAAGCTAACTAATTTACATTTTTGTTTGTAATATGTATTTTTTCTCTCCCACTATTGGTAAGGGAGCCACCACTTGTCAAATATAGAAATTTTTTCTAAAATTATTTTCTTTAAATGATATTGTTATTAACCGAATTGATAGAAAATCCATCTATGAATTTTTTTTGAGGATATTAGAGTTTTGTAGTTTACAGACCAATAACAGTTTAGTTTGAGACAGAGACAAACAATAGCATCCAAAGCCTTTTTTGTTTTCCATTTTTTTTTTTTGCATATTTGTTGTCAGATTTATCTGTGGCTCATTCCGAGATTTTCTTTCTCTCCAGGTGAATCACATTGTTTTTGAACACTATCATCAGTTGCTATGCTTGGAAGGAAATTTTTCTCAAAAGAGCTTGAAAGCTGTTGTTTGTGACCCAATGAAGCTTAATCAAAAATGGAAATTTGAAAAATATTTTGAAGACTGAAGCGGAACTGATGCTTTTATCTAGCAAACCCATTAAATACTGTGAAATGAGAGTGAACTTGGTGACATTTTTCCATTGTAGTTCAAAGTTTCAAAATGAATAGCATTTGAATGAAATTTTTTAAATCACAGTATTTAAAATACTTAATGTTAACTCAGGGAAACAGTCCAACCGTGGATTGGAGTCATTCTTTTCAAGGTGGCCCTTTGAATTGCCTGTTTCCTGCCTCCTGCTGGCACCCAGCCTGCAAGGGCCTTCCTGCAATCTTACAGGTAAATGGAAATAAAAACAGAAGCACAGTAATATTATGTCTGACAATAATCTTTTCCCCTTCTGAGTAGTGATGACCAGTGAACATCTCTTCTCTTAATTGCATTCCTATAATCAAAATAAAAGTTGAGTTTCCATAACTGAAAACCATAAACACAGAAATAACTAACAGTTTCGGAAAGTCCCTCAAGACTACATGTTTATTTACCTAACACTCTAAAATGTTACTGCTATAAAATTTGATAGCAAGGTTTTGATCTTGATTATTGTATGATTTTTTATTTTAGTATGAATCAGTGGAAACTTTTTAAAATTAGGAAGCTAAATGCTTATTCAACTCAAGATATGGGAACTGTCTCAGTTCATTTTGTGCTTTAAAAGTTAGTTTATTTCTATCCTATGTGGATATTTGTTAAAATTACAAAAGGAAAATCAAAAGAAACAATCACAATTTGGTATAACTCCCTGTAATGTTGGATCAGTTTAGAGAGGTTGAACTATTAAAGAAGAAATAATGTGAGAAATGAAGATCCAAAAGAACTTGTATATAAAGTAAATAAATGCTTTATTTAGCAACATTACAGGGATTTAAAGAAACATGCTAAAATAGACCTAGAAGACCTTAAAATGGAAATAAAATGAAGAAAATAAAATGTAAGGAAGAGTATGAGTTAAGCAACCCTCCAAAGGAGAGTTAAGAAAATTATTTTCTGAGATTTAGCCAAAAAGAGTAGGTCTAGTACCTCTAAGAGTTTAGGAGAGGGAAATAAAAACTTAGATATGGGCCAAATAAAAACACTGATAAATTTGAGAGGAACTTAAAATTGTTTTCCTAATCATAAGAGCACCCATGTTCATGCATACCAGAGGGATCTTATAAATCCTAAAATAATTTGGGAGGAGAAGAAACATTAACGTAAAATAATAATAATAAAACAATGTCCTAAAGACACAATACTTGTTAAACAATGCTGAGTCAGTAACAGAATCAGGATTAGAATATGGATTTCTAGAGATAATGCTCAATCAGCTTTGGCCACTAGCAAAAATGACTCTTGTTCTAAAGAATTCTTAAGAAAAAAAAGAAATATTTTGCTGGAGCTGGATTTTTGGATAGTTAACTCTATAATAAGCATTTTACTATTTAATAAAATGGAACTGCAGAGAGTACCAGGAGTAAGGTAATTGCCTTGCATATAGCTAACTGGGTTCAATCCACAGTACACTATATAGTCCCCCAAGCCCTGCCAGGAGTTATCCCTGAACACAGAACCAGAAGTAAGACCTAAGCACTGCTGGGTGTGATCTCAAATCTAAAATATATAAAGAAAAAAATATAAAAACAGTATCTATTTGCACTTTCTATTCAAAGTTAGTTTTAATTAATTACACAGAAGCAGAGTTGTACCTAAGAATTGGAAAGGGAAACAGATTCTTGCTTGTTACATCATATTTTACATGCTTAATGAAATAACTGACATTTTGGATGAGATAAAAGAAGACTAGAAAATGAGATAATCCTTTTCAAAATTACCATAAAGGTCATAAAAAACAAGTCAGTTGTCAAAGGACTAACTGAATTCCTGACCAAATGGAATATGCTGTGTGCTTTATGAAATTCTGTAACTTAAAAATACGTGAAACATTTAGCCCTACTACCTCTTTCTATTTAACAAGAATTTTCAGAGTCAGGGAGAAAGCACAACAGACTGGGTGTATACATGCAGGAGGTCTAAGTTTAATTGCCAGCACCACATGATCTCCTGACCACTGCTGGGAGTGATCTCTGAATACCATCAAGTGTGGCCCAAAGCAAAATAAAAGGATTTTTACTAATAATATCAATTCTGTTCAGTAAAATAAAATTTGCTTTGCATACACTTACGAATAAGAGCTAAAGATATCTAAATGTTTTTCTCAGATGAAACATCTACGTTTGGTTCAATGTTTGCTTCTCACGGCTTCCCTTGGCATAGTTAAATATAAAGCTTTATTTGAGTTTTTCTTGTTGATATGAAAATAAAGTTATTTTCATGCTTCACATGTCTATTCTTAAATGTTTAAAGCAGTATTTACCATCTTTTTGCTAAGTTACTCTAAGATATAATTTACTAATCACTAATTTACCTTAAGGAAAGATCTATGACTATAAAATATACTACCAATATTTTTTATAAGAGTAATTAAGGTAATGACCAAAATGATAGCATAGGGTTTAAAGTTCTTGCCTTGCTTGAGGCGACCTGGGTTGATCCCCTTCACTACATATGTTCCCTAAGCATCCTAGGAGTGAGTCCTATGTAGAGAGTTAGGAGTAAGTCCTAAACACTTTCAGGTGTGAACCAAAAAATAAATATTTGGGGTTAGAGAGATAATACAAAGATAAAGCACTTGCCTCACATGTGGCCAACTTTGGTTTGATCCCTGCCACTGCAGATAGTTCTCTGAGCACTACCAGGAGTAATAATCCCTGAACACAGAGCCAAAAGTAAGGCCTGAGTAGGTTCTGATCAGTCCTTAATTCTTAAGTAGGGAGCTTGTTTATTAGGGATTTCATTTTTTGTCTGAATTTACTTGAGTTACATACTTTCTTAGGAAATCATCAACGCACAATGCCACCTTGGACAAGAATAGTTTTTTTGAAAAAACATTTTACAAGGCTTATTTGATTGAAAAGTAACCAAATGGACTATTTATAAGCTTTTCAGAAATATTGTGGTGTACACAGCTCTTTTTTTCTATTTCAATAGTTACCCAGAGCTTCTAACCTACTCTTCCAAAAGATGGCACAGCTGTTGTTGGAACAACCATGTTTTATCACTAGCTTCAAATTTGTTCAATTCTGCTTGCTGACATTCAATCAGCTGTCATTCACAGGGCCAAAACCCACCATGTGGCACAATCACAATGTATTGTTAGCTTCAACGTGCTAATTTGCAAATATTCTCTTAGATATTTAAACACCTTGATACTAGAATCACCTTAGGGATTGTGGAGGAACAAAAGAACACCAATGGCAGTGTATGGGAATTCACTCTCTCCAATCACCTTTGATTTCTCTGTATCTTAAAATAAATTTCAAGATGCTATCACACAAGAAAATGGATGTGAGGCACATCAGATAGTAATATCTTTATTGGTTCTAACATCTTAACCTATGCATTTAAACACAAGAAAAAATATGCATCAGATGAATGCACCAACATTTTCAATAAATAATACAAGGAGCAAAGGGAAACGCAGTGGGAAAGAATTATTTTTGATTACCTACTGTGATCTGACCACTGACTGTACTGCAACCCACTCTACTAAAATCAGTGAGGTGGGTCTCGGGATTTTCACTACATAAACTAGGAGAAAGATTGAAAATGAGATCCACCCCATCAGCGAGAGATACTGTTTTCATTCTAACTGGGTCAAAATAACCGTTCACTCTATAACATGCCGCTGTGATTATATTTCTTGAAATAGGACAGTGAACTCACATGGATTCTGTTAAAATCCCTTGGTTGTGGAGTCAAGTCTCTCATGGGTATTAAACAGATAAGAAAAAGAGGCTGTACCCCTTTCAGTTAAACCACCCATAATAGGCTTAAGGTGACAATTCTCAGATACTTTGTAGTACCTGTTTTCCCAGCTTCATTCTGGACACATTCTTTTTTATTTCTCAAACAAATTTGAGAGGAATGTGTAGATTTATAGAGATCCCATTTATTTAATATAATTGCCAGATCTTTCTTCTCTTTACCATTAATCAGAGTTGACAGCTCAGTTGGTATGAAAGTGAGAAGTAAAAAAATTAAAGACTAAAGATATTTTAAATGTTAATTTCCAATGCAAAATAAGGGACCAGAGAGATTATACAGTGGGTAAGGAACTTGCTTTGCATGAGGCCAACCCAGGTTCAATCTCTGGCACCACATATGTTTCACCCATTCCAACCAGTATGAGCCCAGAGCCCAGAGCCAGAGATAAACCCTAGGCGCTGCTGGGTGTGACCACACCCCCCAAAATAAGATGAAAAACAAAAAAATAGCAATATTAATATTTACTTCATTGTGTAGGTTGTCCCCAGAGTACTTATGTGACAACTTTTGCTTAAGTTGTTCAACAAGTTTGTTAACTACCAGCTAAAATATCTATTTTTGTTTGTTTTGTGTTTTGTGGCTATACCCAGGTGCACTCATGGTTTACTACTGGTTATGTGCTCAAGGATCACTCCTGTAAAGCTCAGGGAACTATGTGTGGTACAGGAGATTGAAACCAGGTAGGCCATTTGTAAGGCATGAACCCTATCAATTATACTATGGCTCCAGCATGAAGTTAAAATATCTTGAAATAAGAAAAGGAACATTAGACAAAGCTAATACACAAAATATTTATTTTGGGGCCATAGTCATTCATTGCACATGTTTGAATATCATACAAAATGCTGAGTAGGTTTAATAGATCCTGACTAGGTTTTATTATATTTATGGTATATAATACAATGTTGGTTCCTGTGTCTAAAAGAGAGTCTACACCAAGCAGACTTAATTCCTCTGCTTTCGACCTAATGAGTCAAATAGAAGTAATCACTTCCATTATGATATTTTTGTAAGCATATGTGAATTTTCACCAAAAAGAAGGAAATTTCTCGTATTTCAGCAAACAGCATCTTTTGTGCTGAGACCAAATAATTATAGCTATCATCAAATAAGTAACAAACAGAACAGACAGTACAGTGGATAAAGCACTTACCTTGCAAACCCAGCATCCCTAGGGTTCTCTGAGCCCCGCCAGAAGAGATTCCTTAGTGCAGCGCCAAGTATTGCCCCCAAACACCTTCCCTCAGCAGTACCCCCAAAAAGTAGGAAAAACAGCTGGAGCGATAGCACAGCGGTAGGGTGTTTGCTTTGCACACAGCCAACATGGCCGACCCGAGTTCGATTCCTCTGCCCCTCTTGGAGAGCCCGGCAAGCTACTGAGAGTATCTCGCC
>JAOXYA010139548.1:0-10129 GCA_028565675.1 Sorex palustris | reverse complement strand
TGCCAAACACAGTAACAAGTCTCACGATGGAGACGTTACTGGGCCCGCTCGAGCAAATCGATGAACAACGGGAGGACTGTGACGTGATGAATCAGGTAATCTGTGGTGTTTACTCTATGTGCTGTGGAATGTATTTTTACAATAAGGAAATGTTTTCAAGAAAATTATGAGGACTGGAAAGTTAGCTCAAGGGACCGAGCGCTGAGCACTGGCACCTCCTGGGCCCCCAGCACTGCTGGGAATAACCCCCACGATGCACCTAGTTAGGTGTGTCCCCTGAGCACGGCTGGGTGTGGTCCACAAAACAAATGAAAAGAAAATTATTGCCAGCAGAAAATGTCAGTTGTCGTCACTGGAAAGGAAATTGCACAGAAAGGGCCAGAGAGATAGCACAGTGGGTAGGGCACTTGCCTTGCCTTGCCTGCAGTCAGCCAGGGTCCTTTCCTGGTACCCCAAAGTCTGGGGTACCACCAGGAGAGATTCCTGAACACAGAACCAGGAACTAGCCTGAAGCACCTCTAGGTGTTGCCCCAAACTCAACAATAAAAGCACACAGAAGTGTCCCAGTGTCCCCGGTGAGCTGTGTGTGGATCACGGGGATGGGTGTACGTGTGTGTGCAGGGGCAGGGCTAGTGCACTTAACAGCCAGCCTCGGTGGGGAGGACCGCAGGAGTGGTCAGGCTCCGGCTCGCTCCCTGGACACGGGAAGGGCATCCCGGGGCCCACAGCATGGAGAACCAGACAGAGAAGCAGGAAGTGGCCTCCAGAGGTCCCTGCGGTGGGTCCAAAAGACTGAGGAACAATAGCCCGATGCCCGCAAGAGGGACGGTATGGACAGCGCCCAGCTGCCCTGTCCACACCAAAGCCCGAGTGCTAGTGTCACTTGACTCAAGATGCACTTTTCCATCTAATAAAGCTCAGTTTGGTCCGGTTCTCAGGACCACTCCTGAGGCTCTGCCTGCTAGTCCGGGGGTCACCAGGGCCTCCTTGATACGGAGAAGAGCTGAACTCAGGCCCACACTACAAGAACTGGCCCTCCAACTCCACGTAATTCCTCATTCTGTGAGGATAGAGAAAGCAGGTCCCCTGGGGAGGCCGCTGCTCCTGATTCCCGACCCACTTTATAAAGCCAGGGCCACCTCGGTTGGGACAGACACACAGGGACAAGGGGACATGGGGACACAGGACAGTAGACACGGCAGTGGCTCCCAGACTGAGGTTGGGGCAGCTCTGTCCCTGCTCTGCTCGGGGCTGGGAAGTGACTGTCCTGTCTCGCCATGGCAGCTGCCTTCTCCGGGGTGGGGGCACCCCCGTGAGGAGCTCCCGGAAGGCAGGGCAGGCCTTGGGCCTAGGGTCTCACCCGCCACCTCTCAAGAGCCCCACATTTCCATTTCTCAACCCAACAGCAGGCACCACTTGAACCCTAAGGGACTCCCAAGGGTGCTGCAGGCTCCTTTCCAGGACAAACCAGAGCGTCTGGTAGGAAGGTGAGGCCCCAGGAGATCAGGGCATGGGGAAGAGTGAGACCAGGCTCTGGAGAGCAGACTGAGGGGAGCGGCTATTTGGGAGGAGGCCGCCTGGTCAGGGGGAAACGCCTGGGCCAGGCCCTGGATGGCCACGGCCCCACGCCCCACGCCAGCCTCCTTAGCTTCCTTCACCTTCTCTCCAGCGACAAGGACAGATCCGAGGGCCAGAGGCATAGGACAGGGGTGAGGTGCTGTGTCACACGCTGACCCGGGTTCATTTCCCAGCCCTCAGGCGTCCCCCAACCCTGGCAGGAGTCAGGCCTGAGCGCCGCCAGGTGTGGCCTCCCCAGCACACCGACATGAAATGAAGCCAAGTTGCCCGACTGCTCAGTTCCTGTGTGAGTCATGGCACCCGCCCTCTGTCGCACTGTCGTCCCGTTGTTCATGGAGTCGCTCGAGCGGGCCCAGGAACATCTCCATGGTGAGACTTGTTGTTACTGTGTTTGGCATATTGCAAAAGGTCACGGGAAGCTTGCCAGGCTTTCCGTGCGGGCGAGATACTCCCGGTAGCTTGCCGGGCACTCTGAGAGGGGTGGAGGAATTGAACCCGGCTCAGCTGAGTCGGCCAACGCCCTACGGCTGTGCTATCGGACAGTGCTACTGCAGTGAGCAATGAAAACTCATTGCTCTGCAGCTCATACAAATAAACCAGAACTGAGGCCTCAGTACCTCACACCAGGACCCCTCGGGGGCAACTGCTCCTTCCAGAACCTTCCCATGGGGTCCTCAGGGCTGACCCCAGACCCACCACACGGAGGACCCCCATGGGTCCTGCTGGGAGAAGAACTCTGAATCCCGCCCATCCCTACACATCTGAGCTGCCTTCCTGACCGCAAGCACCAGGAGGGACCACGAACCTCAGCCCGTGGCTCTGGAACTTCTGGGGAGATGATTCAGGCACCCGGAGGGACAGTTTGGGCCAGCCGCCACCTCACCCAGAGTGGCATCAGACACTCCCCCGTCACGCAGGACTCAACAGTGAGATCGCGAACCGTCAAGCAAGCAAGCAAGCACCACAGGCACTGACCAGGCTCCGCGATCGTCCTACGGCCCAGGCTCAGGGCTCCACGCTGTGCGCATGGCATCGAAGGCCCGTTCCACCCAACACGGCCCCTCGCCCCTCAAGAAGCCCAAGGTGTATTTCTAGGCCCTTAGGAAGGATGGGGCGTAGCGAGGCCCAGGGCGATTTGGTAGAGCTGAACGGAAGATAAGCAGAAAACCAGAAAGGGCTGGAACCTGCTTGATCTTCCAGAGTAAACAACCGGCCAGCCTCTGGCTCTGCAAAGGCCCTACAGAGGCCGGCAGATGGCGGGGAGGGACGAGCACTCACCTGCTCCAGGCCTCTGCAGGCTCCAGCCCAGCAGGAAGTAGTGGGGTCAGGAGCAGTGGCAGAGACTGCCTTAGAAAGGCAGGGCGGGGCTCCTGGGGGCAAAGGTTTCCGGCCTCTGTGAGTGATAGGGTCACAAGCAGCCCGGCTGGCCGGCCGGGCTCTCTGGCAGTGGCCAGGGTGCGGTGCCCATCAAGGTTCAGTGCCGCCTGCAGAGCCCCAAGCCCCTAAGGGCTTTCCTGGGCTGTCCCGGTGCTCAGCGACATCCCCAGAGCTGGCCTGGGCCGCCGGGCTCCATGGAGCTCAGAGCCCCTCCAGCATCTCTGCCTTGTTTTCTCAGCCTGGTGCTGCCATAAAGGCCCGTTTCTGCCCAGTGTTTGCTTCCTGGGGCAGGTCAAGGTTTACGACCTGGGGGGTAGGGCAGCCTGGCCCAGGGCCCGAAGCAGGGCTGCGTGTGGAAACGCAGCAGCTCTGAACAACCTTCTGACTGCTGAGCCCAGACAACCTCCTGCCACAGTCAGGAGGACGGAGAAGGCAGCTCAGACACTGTGCTCAGGACAGAAGTCCAGCTCAGACCTCCTCCCAGATCGCAGGCACTGAGGGACGCGGGGTTTAGAATGCACAAGCACACCCAGAGCTGCCCTCTCCCCTCCTTCTCTTCCTCCTTCCTTCTCTCTCTCTCTCTCTCTCTCTCTCTTTCCCTGTCTCTCCCTCCTTCTCACAAAAAAATGGGTAGGTGGATGGACAGAAGGAGAGAGGGAAGGAAGGAAGGAGGAAGGGAGGAAGGAGGGAGGGAGGAAGAAAGGAAGGGAGGGAGGGAGGGAGGAAGGAAGGAAGGAAGGAAGGAAGGAAGGAGGGAGGAGGAGGAAGGAGGGAGGGGGAGGAAGGACACACCGAGCTATCTCAATCTCTCCACACATGCACTCACTTTGCTTTGTCCGCCTCCTGCTCTCCTGCTGCAAACACACTTTTCCACAGAAGTGATGACAGTGCTGGAAATAGCTCCTGCTTCACTTCTGCTTAGCAACCTGAGGTCCTGGGCAAGCAAGGATCTCTGCACCTCTGCACCCTGGGCTCTGGTTTGCATATTGCCCTAGTGGGGGGAAGGGTTCCAGAGGCCCTGGAGCAGCCGGGACCCTCCCCAATGGATGAAAGGGGGCGTGTCTGTGTGCCCAGCACGGACTAGGCAGACAAAACAGCAGGTGTGGTTTCGAGGAACCAGACACAGCCCCTCCCTCCCTGCCTGTGCCCACATCCTGCCCACCCCTGTGATGGTCCTGAGGGGTTGTGGAGCTGGAAGGGCCTCCAGGGGACTCTTGCTCTGGGACGAAAGGGCTCACAAGGACAGAGACAGCCCAGAGTGGCCAGTTGGGACACTGCTGAGGGTACCCCTGGCCATACAGATATATCACTTCTGTGCTGGTCGGCAATGGCCCTTCTTGGCAGGGGCTCAGCACGGCTGTGCCACCATCTCCTCTGAGCTGTGGGAGGAGGAACAGGGAGGGACCCCAAGCTGGCAGGAGGGCCGGGGGGTGGAAGGACACAGCACGCTCAGCGGCCACTGCTCTTTGGGGGGTCATCGCTGATGTCCCAACTACAGAGGGACCCTTCGCAGCCGAGGCAGCCGTGTGACTCCCTGCGCAGAGCCACTGGCCCTAGGATGCAACAGTCGGACCCCAGAAGGCCTGGTGCTGAGACCACACATGCCCGCCGGTTCCTGAGGATGGGGGGGAGAGGAGAGAGGGAGCAACCATTGGCGGGCACCAGAGGCACTGGGGATGGTCATGGGGGCGGGTGGTGCTCGCTGTGTGGCCCTATGCAAGCCCGCTGCCCGGTTTCCCTGTCTGAAAGGGGCCATCTGGATGCTCAGGGGTGGGCTTCAGGGGTTCCAGGCTGGAGAGAGAGGACAGTGGATACTCGGGCCTGCCCCGCCAGGAGTGATCCCTGTATGAGGGTCAGGAGGAAGCCTTGAGCACTGACATGGTGGCTCCCAAACAAAAGAGTGAACGAGGAGAGGTGCAGTCTCACTGGAGCAGACCCCAAAGTGGACTCGGGCCTGGCCGTGCTCTGTAGGCCCAGAGGCCAGATCTGGCTGTAACCCGACAGCAGGTGGGCAGGGTGCACTGGCCAGGGAGGCTCCTGGGACTCAGGACTGGGTGGAGCAGAACCGCCCACCGCCTCAACCTTCAGCTCGGGTGCAAGGCGGCCACAGGCAGAGGTTCTCGTAGGCCCGTAGGACAGCACTGCGGGCGCGCGGCGTCCAGGGTTGCCAGGAGACCATTTGTTAAGTCTGAGTGCCTGGGCCTGCGCTGCTGCCCAGGGCCAGCAGAGCCCTCCCCGGCCACTTGGGGCCTCGTTAGCTGTATGAGCACTTGGGACAGTGTGGGCTGCTGAGGGGACCAGCCCCTCCCCTCCAGTCAGGACTAACCAATCCCGCCTGTGCTCCAGCTGGGGCTCCCACCACAGATCATTCCCTGAGACCCCAGAATGTTGAACTGAGCCTGGCCTGGGGCTCACGGGCCTTGCCCAGCTGGAGGAACGGTGTTCCAGCTCAGATGCTGAGACCCTCTGGAACGGGGTGGGTGGGTGCTGTTTCTGGCGGCCTGTGAGCCCTGGGCACTGGACATGCCTGGGGATGGCAGGACCACGGCTCAGTGGAGGCCTCAGGGGCCCCCCGCAAATGCCAGGGAGGAGCCGGGAGCAGGAGAGGCACCCCCAGACCTCTCCTGAAAGCACTCTCACTGCGCCACGCTGCTTCGCCCCCACCTGGGGCCGTCACTCTGGCCCCGGTTCCTTCAGCGCCGGAGCCCCAGCTGAGGCCCAGGAAGTGGATTTGTGCGGCCACATCTCCACACATCTCACAGGACCCCTCTGTCCCTGCACACAGGCTCCGGGCCATCTGCTTCTCCCCGTCTCTGGTTGGGGATCCCAGGTGGTGTTCAGGGACCTGAACTCAACCCCACCGCACTCAGCCTGACTCCTTAGGCCTGGTGGTCCAGTGGGGTCCAGCCTACAGGATGCCGGGCTATTAGCCGCCTGATGGTGCTTGGGGTGGCGTGTGGTTCTGAGGGGGTGTCAAACCCAGAACCGCACCCTTGCTTCAACCCCAGGCCACCTCCACCCCCACTTCTCCAGTTCTGAGAGCCAAGACTGAGCCATTCTCGGCCTTGGGGTGAGGCTGGCACACTCTCTGCCCTGCAACAGCAGTGCGGGAGGGCTGGGAAGGCCGGCCAGGCACTTCTTAGCCCGACCCCCAGGTAGCCTTTGCCTGTCCCCTTCCGGGGCACAGAACATCCTGCCTCACACCCTCCTTCTAGCTCCTGAGCAAAGTGCTGGCCTGTCCCTCGGGCCCTGCAGCAGCCACGACACCATTAGAGCCTCCAGTGCACTTGCCAGTGGGTCTGGGCCTCTATCGGGGACCCCCCTCTCCACTTAAACAAAATAATAAAGTGGGTGGAGGAAACCAGCTTGCCTTTCTGGGCCCGGGCAACGTCAATGAGACAGCGAGAGCAGGGGAGGCTCGGGAGCAAGCATGAGGTCACGAGCTCGTGTGCCCAGCAGGCCCCTGCAGACGGGCAGTGCCCTCCCCACCAGCTGGGGGGTTTTTGGGGGGTCACGCCTGGCGGTGCTCGGGGACCGTGTGGTGTTGGGTGCTTCCAGCTCATTCCTCACGAGCCCTGGTTCCTGCTCAACCCTGGGCCTCGGGGTCCTGACGGGTACTGACTGGGCTGCCTGCTTTCCGCCCACACCCTGGGGCAGCTGGGCCAGACCCCCCACACGGGCGCAGGATGGTGCAGCCAGGCCCTGCCGGGCGTCTGCTCCTCCGCTGACCTCTGCCTGATTCACTCTCCACGTTCCAGTCACAAGACCGTGTGTGGCAGGCAGCCCTGACAGCACCCAGCGGAGCCTGCCGCCTTGCCGGCCACTTAGGAAATGTCACTGGAGGGCAGAGACGGCCCTCCTGGTGGCCTGCAGTGGGGCTCGAGTGTGTTTGGAGATGAATGAACAGTGGAAGCAATCGGAGCTGAAAAGAGCTGCCAGCGGCCCTCTGCTGCAGCCTCCGGGGCCAGGGCCAGGGCCCTCCCAGCCAGGATGGCTCAAAGACCAGAGCAGAGCCTCGCCTGGGCAGCTTGGCCGCCTGCCTTGGGCGCTCCTCCCTGCCGGACCAGGCCCGGCTCCCTCCTCCTCCTGTGGGGCCCGGGGGGGCGGGGGGCCTGGGCACTGCCTGTGCAGGGCAGGGACACCTCCAGGCCCCTCCGCCTTCTCCAGCAGCCACATTAGGGCCCAGGCTCTGCGGAGCCCCAGTCCTGCGCGTTCATACCAAGACTGCCTCGCCCAGAGGCGGGTCACAGGGACCTGGACAAGTGTCCTCACTCCTGCCCCATGCCTGAGCTGTTAACTCCCCGCCTCCTCCTCTGGCTGCCCACGGCTGGCACGGGGCTCATCCTGTGTAGCCTCCACACCTGTTGTCCCCTGCCACCGCGCTGTGGTTGCCGCAGCCCCTTCCAGAGGGGTGTCTCAGGTCCTGACCAGGAGCTGGGGCCACCACCAGGGGAGCTCAGGGCTGAGTGCTTGGGCCCTAGGGGCCTCCCCCGGAGGTGCTGGGCCAAGTGGGGTAAAGCCGAGCGGGGAGCTTGACTCAGTTGGCAGGCCTGCTCGGGGAAAGAATGGCACTCAGAAAATGGAAAACTCCAGAGTGAGGACAGGCACATCGACACGGGCCACCAGGTACAGGAAGCAGCGCCGTAGCTTTTACTGGAAGAATGAATCGTTTCCTCAACATACCAAGGAGTTTTGTTTTGGGCTTTGGGGTTACACCTGGTGGTGCACCTAGGGTCCAAGGTGGTGCCAGGGATAAACCCTTGGCTACGTGCAAGGCGAGTGACCCTTGCACCTACCCCCCACCACCCTCGGGCTCCAGCCTGTCTGAGCTGCTGACTGTTGTCCTGCTGGTCCTGCCCCTGGGACCCTGTGGGAGCCCTGGGTCACAGCAGAGGGACTTTCCAGCAGCGGCCCAGCATGCCAACTTCCAGGCTGCGACAGCTCGCCAGCCCTGCTCTGATGCTCCGAGGCCCTTGTGGTTCGATCGATGTGTGTCTGGGAATAAGCCTCCCCAACCGTCGCCACACCGCCTGCAGCTCGTCCCCACGGCCGCCTCGCGGGCCTTCCAGGAACAGCCACTCTAACCTGCCGCCCTGGCCTGGGTCAGGGCCTGCCCAGCTGTCCCTCCCTGGGCTGCAGGTGTGGGTAGGCCATGGGGCCAGTGACAGACAAGAAGCACTGACATCTCCAGGAAGAGCTGTGGGCTGGCAAGGCAGGGGTCTCCTGGGAGTTGAAACTACAGCTGGACCCCGAGATAGTCTGTGCACTCAGCGAAGCAGCTGGGCCAAGCTGGGAGACTTAACGCCGCTCTCTGCCAGGAGCGTGGGCTCCATCCTAGTGCCCTCTGGATGCCCAGGGATGAGTAGGTGAGCTCTAGGAGAGGCTGGTCAGGGTCAGGAGTCAGGCAAGCCAGTCGACAGTCACTCCTGGCCATGAGTGGCTCCTGGGAAGGACCTTTGATGTAACGTGTGAGGCCCTGGGGCCAGGAGAGGAGTGTTGGAACCAGGTTCAAGCTCCATTATGCCTGGGGCCCAAGCGGCACCTCAATCTTGGACCTGGCACTGACCTGGCGACCCAGCTACCAGAAAGTGCCCCGGGAACGCGCCCTGGACCCCCATGTTACTGGGGGCTCTGGCTATTCCCCTTGGTTTTGGTGCCTGTGGATGGCTGGGGCCCTGACCCCAGCCTCCCCCACGCCCACCACTGGGGTGTGCCAGAGACATGGGGACCCCCGCCTACAGGCAATGAGCAGCACCAGGGGCTCAGACAGGCTGTGTCGAGGGTGGCAGGGGGAGGGCGGACAGATCTCTCCTAGCCGAGACACAGGGCGCCCGCTGAGTGGACACCCCTCTGCCTGGCCTTTCTCACCCCACCCCCAGCCCCAGGGGGTGCTCAGGCACGGGGGCACCTGCCTGCTTGAAGACCTGAAGTGGGCACCAGCCAAACCTCCACAGCGGGGCCTGGACTCCGACCAGCGGCCCCCATAGCTCAGGCAAGCACGTCCATGGTCACCCCTGGTCATGAGCTGTGACCCACTAGCAGAGTCCCGGGCTCTCGTGGCTCCAGGCCCACACGCAGCAGGCAGGCGCAGAGCCGCACTCTCGGGAGGCAGCCAGGCCAGGGCTGAGGCCCCTGGGGACCCAGGGGTGCTTGTCCCCCCAGTAGACGCGTGACCTAAATGTCCCCGTCTGCCAGGGGCCACCCCCACCTGGCACCCGAGCTGCCCACGTGCAGCGTGGCTCAGGGAGGACCTGTCCCTGCAGGCCCCCACAGGGTCAGAGAAGGGACAGCAGGGGCTGAGACTGGAGGACCCAGGGTGGGCAGTGGAGGACCCAGGAGCAGCTGTGCCCCTCTGGACAGAACCAAGGCCTGCCAGAGACCCGCCAGCCAAATGGTCTCCTCCAGTGCTCTGCTGGGACCCCCCTCCCCATGCCTACACCCCATTCTTGGAAGCCCACCTCCCTGCCAACCTCCCGAGACTGCAGCAGCCCCACGAACAGACATGGCCTCTGGGACCCGGTGGGGACACAGGGGCAGCCCCTTCCTCCAAATGTCCTCTCCAATGGGGAGGCAAGGACACGGTCCTGGCCCTCCTGGCCTCAGAAGGTCACGAGGGCTATTTATAGCCACAGCGGGCAGCGGCCTCCGGGATAGGGGTGGGGCGCGTGAGCTTCTCCCCAGCTCCTGCGGGGAGCAGTGCTGGGCGGGGCCCAAAGGCAGGGTGCAGGGGCCTCACCTCTACGGCCCTGTCCATGAGGCATGCCTTGGTGGTGGGCACTGGGACCCCCATGCCCTGCCCAAACCCAGACTGCGATGGACGGGAGCTTGGCGGGTGGGAACAGCCCCCAGAAAACTGGATCCCGGCTCTTGGGATCCATCCGGGTCCAAACACCTGGCTGTCGTTCCCCAAGCCTCCGCTGTGGGCCGGTTGCTGCCCCTAGCCTCTGTCCACTCCCAGAATGAAGCTGAGGCTGCAGGGGTGACCTGAGGACACTGCCACCATGGGGGCTGGGCGGGAACTGTGGAAGCCCCAAGTCCACGTATCACAGACTATTACCTGCAACGTCACCACCAGGGAGGCAAAGTACCAGGGTCAGGGCGGGCCCAGGGAAGGGCTAGGATCGGGGGGGGGGGGTGCAGGGGGGGGCGGAAACCACTGACTCATGGTCCAGGT
>JAOXYA010139537.1:0-10130 GCA_028565675.1 Sorex palustris | reverse complement strand
GCTTGGACAAGCCTCATCTATGAGTGAATCTGTTGAAAACCCAGGAATATATATATATATATATATATATATATACATATATATTATGTATCTCAAACTTTAACAACATGTTAGTAATCTCTTATACAAAGGCATAATGCCTCCAGAGAGAAATACAACAATCTTCACACATTTCACAGTTTCTTCTAACGAAAACTTTTGGGATCATTTTTAGCAGATTAATCATAATAAGCAATACAAAATAAATTACTTAGGCCCTGCTTTGGGGGCAGGCTTTGGGAGTCAGGGTGGAAACATTTGAAATATGGTGGTGAGAGGTGTAATAGTGGTGGGATTGGTGTAGAAATATTAAATGTAATAAATTATTGTGAACTGTAGCAGTGTAGCACTGTCCTGCCATTGTTCATCAGTTTGCTCAAGCAGGCACCAGTAATGTGCACACAGCTGACCCGGGTTCAATCTTCAGCATCCTGTATGGTCCCCCAAGCTCACCAGGAGTGATTCCTGAGCACAGAGCTAGGAGTAAACCCAGAACACCACCAGTGTGGCCCCAAAACTGAACAAAGGGTTAACTTCACACCCAAAGGCTATTTTTTAAAATCCAGGTAAGTGTATACTGTTGGAAATTTTTCTATAAAGAAAAAAGTTTCATCTGAAAATAAATTTGAATTAGGGACCAGACGGAAAGGGAAAACACAGCATCTGGGGTGTTTGCCTTGCACACGGCCAACCTGGGTTTGATCCCCGGCACCCAGATGGTCCCCCAAACACTGCCAGAAGTGATTCCTGAATGTAGAGGAATAACCCCTGAACACTGTTAGCTGTGGCCCACAGTATTTTTTTAAAGTGACTGAATCAGAGACATTTAATATTAGGACATTTCCACTCTGTCTTAATGTTCCACATTCTGAAATTTTCCTTTTAAGATATCTGATAGGGTCAGAGAGATACACAGGTTTAGGCACTTGCCTTGCACAAAGTCAATCCAGGTTTGATCTCTGGCACTCCATAGGGTCCCCAGAACCCCACCAGGAAAGATCCCTGAGCCCAAAGCAGAAGCAAACCCTGGGCTGGGTGTGACTCAAAAACCTAAATTAATTAATTGATTATTAAACTATAAGATATGACATAAAAACCTCATCAGACATGAAATGTTACAAATCTGTGTTGCTTCAACAAATCTCTGTTTTTAAACTAGGATCTGCTGGAGGCAGATGGGTAACTGTCTTCTCTGCTCCTTGGTTTGATGAGGCTTTTCTTTAGGGTTAAGAAGTAGAAAGAAACTAGATTAGGGAGAGCAGTGACTTAGCCAGCAGCTGTGACCCCATCTTATCACCAAGTTCTGTAGTGACATTTCCACTCATGAGCTTATACATTGAAAGACTTCATCTACTGAACCAACTGCTTTCATTTTGCAAAGCTAAAGAAAACCTCCCTTTTATTCGTCATATCTGAGTGTACCAAAATCAGTAGCAACAAAAATGATAAATCACAGCAGAAAGCTGAGATAAAAATAGCCTTAAACTGGCTAGCTCCTAGGCTTGTGAAAAGAAACAGACCTTTCTAGTTAGCTTCTGCAGCCCTATTATTTGTAAATGTTTGGTTTCTATTAAGCTGGAAAGTAACTCTGAGAAGTGCTATGATTACCACTGTCCCCTTGTAGCGATCAAAGGACCCCATGTTAGGAAAACCTTGCGATTCCTCTCCTAGAAAAAACACTAAATGTTAAGGAGTGGACGGGCATCTCGGGGACTCTGCTGGTCTCACAGCACAGGAATTGCTTTGAACACTGCAGAGTTTAAGAGACTCTCCCACAGACTGAGGAAGTGGGCAAGTTGTAACTGGAGGTGAGGGAGGAGCTCCTGGATACGAGATTCCAGGCTTGCACAGCTGTTTCCTATTCCCTCTGCAGTCTTCCTGTGCTCACAAATCTCTACAGACAAACCATCCCCGCCTGAGTCTTGATTCACATGTACCCTCCCGACTGTCTCCTCGGCATGAATGACTGTTGCTGCTTCTGGTCCTGCCTGAAATTTGCCTCAGCTGACGAATGCTTCTGCTTGGGGACTTCCAACTGTTTAAATCTGAAATTAGGAAGAAGTTGAGAAAAACTTGTACATCTGTATTCCTTCCCCCTTGTCAAGTTTGCTAAAGCTTCCTATAAATCTACCTGATGACTTACAGGAAGAACGTAACCACCTTGTTTACTGAGAGACTTCCAAGGATGGAAAAAAAAGAAGTTGACATTTCTGTTTTTAAAGTTGTTTGTGGATGTTCACATGTCCAAAGCATGGCCCCACGAAGAAAATTGTTTGGGGAGGAAATCTGTAACTTCTGGGGCTATGGTAATCTTCCCATGAGCAGCAAATCAGAAAGCAAGCCAGAGGCTACCAGATTGCTACAGAATGCAGAGGAGAATATTCCTAAATATACTGTGTTCCCAGAGTGATCTTTCTCACAGAAGCATTCTAGAATGTGGTTTTCCACTGGGGGAGCAAGCTGGGGTCTCCCAGAGCAAATGTTCTGTGAAGAACAGAGTGATCAAACTGTGTAAAGTGTATTAGTACTGCTAGGATTCCTAAGCCAATTACAAAGCACATTTTTTCCCTCTTCATCAAACAAATCCCTCCTCTCCTCAGACCAAGCTCAACTCTTTCCATGGCCTAAACTCATCCTTCGCCTCCAATAGAAGAAAACTGTTTCATGAAGTGATGTATTCTATAACCCACCAAAATCCATCCATCGAGGAAGCTGGGCTCCCCAGAATGAACTTCTAAAGTTATTGGGCGGGGGTGGGGGGTGCACAGAGATAGTGCAGAGCATGGGGCGTTTCGTCCCTGCACTGCACATGGTCCTCCAAGCCCAATCAAGACTGGTCCCTGGGCACAGAGCCAGAAGTAAGTCCTGGCTTACTTACAGTGGTTCCCTGAGCACCACTGCATGTGCATAATCTATCAGAAAACATGAAATTCAGCTTTCAGATAGTGTAGCAGAAAAAGGCATTTTCTATTTACACCTTTTTAGGTGTCAGCCATCTCATACATACAAAAACAACAAGAAGCTGGGGGAGAGAGCTCCGGTAGCAGAGCTGCCTCACGTGCACGGTGAGGTCTTGCATTCCATATGTCCCACTGCATGGTCCTTCAGTGGCCTCAGTGTCTTCCCGCTGGCCCTCAGCATTGCTGGGATGACTCTGGTGGCCCTTAGATATGACACCAGCAGGCTGAACATCACAGGGAGTGATCCCAGGCCCCCAGTACTGCTAGGTAGAGAAGTTTCCACATCCTTTGGGAAAAAAAGAAATTGAGGGCAGTAAAGAGGGAAGCAGAAAGACTTACATCCATAGCTTTCACATTAAGATGGAGAGCAGGATGTGATTATAGGGACAATTCCATTATCTTCACATATGGCTGCTGTTGCGCTCTCAACCAAGGCGGTTATCCCAACCACAGCAGGGTTTATTCAGAAACAGACATCAGAAAAGAGGACAGACAGGAGAGGCAGCGCTCATGGTGAAATCCATATGTACTCTATGGAATTTGGAGCTAACAACCCTCAATCCACTACTGGAGGACCTTCTCGCTCTGTCCCCTGGATGGAGAACTGCATCGCCTCAGTGGGAATGCAGAGCACTGTGGCAGGTGCTGCTCTGCCCCTGTGACAAACCTCGCTCACCTCCTGACCCCATAGAAAAATAGTTCTTTTATTTTTTTAATTGTTATTTATTATTGAGTTTCAGGCATATAATATTTCAGCAACAATCCCTTCACCAGTGTCCACTTCCCTCCATCAGTGCTCCCAATTTCCCTCCTTTCCCCAGTCTGCCCCTATGACGTGCACTTTCCTCTTCACCATTGTCTTTAATGTTTTCTTTCTTTTCTTTTTTTGCATCTTATTAACTTATTTATCTATTTTTTCTTTGCTTATATTTATTTATCGAATCACTGTGGGAAAAGTTACAAGGCTTTCAAGATTAAATCTTGAAATCATACAATGATCAAACAATGATCATACAATGATCAAACACCCCTCCCCTCACCAGTACATATCTTTCACCACCAAGAACCCCAATATTCCCCTACCCACCCCTCCCAATACCTGTGAGGCAGATGATTTCTACTTCACTCTCTCTCTACTTTGATTACATTCATTTTGACAAAAGATGCACCATTATTGTTTAGAGTTTCCACCCAACAATCAGAACTGCTGAAAAGGCATTGTGAAATACTTTGTTTTCTATAGCTGGTTATGAGAACCATATGATGTCATATTGCGGCTGCGTGATTTTGGATTTCTGATACTTTACTTATTAAGTCTGGAGGGATTTCTGCCAAGAACCAGATAATTATGAGATTGGTTTCTGTGGCTCTGGAGCCATGGCTGTGCCAGAGAGCCGCTCATGGGGGGCTACTCGTGACCTGGATAAGACGTGAAGGACGAGCCTGGAATGTCCCCCTTCCCATGAGGTTGCAGTTGCTCTGTCACTGCCGGCTCATACCTGGCTTTCCTATAAGCTCTGAGGCAGCCTCCATCTTGCTGCCCGGAGTATAGAAAAAGATTTTATGCGTGGTATGTAAGAGTGGTGATGTATTGAATCCAAGCATTTATTTCTACAACATCTTGTAAACTACCCAAGCTATGTTAGATGGAATAAAGTCTTAAAACAAAATATTATAGATTCTACTTTGTGTTTGGTTAGGAGTATAAGAGGAGTGTGTGTGAATAAGAGGTAGAATGCAGGGGCTGGAGCGATAGCACAAAGGGTAGGATGTTTGCATGCAGCTGAGCCCGATTTGATTCCCAGCATCCCATATGGTCCCTCAAGCTCCGCCAGGAGTAATTTCTTAGTGCATAAGTAAGGAGTAACCCCTGTGCATTGCTGGGTGTGACCCAAAAAGAGAAAAAAAATAGACAGAATTCAGGCCAGAGACCTTGCTTCTTACTTTGTGCAAGGGAGAGTTAATTTCTACAAATGTAAATGTTTACAACTAAACCCCAGTGCAGTCCATGGTCTAGTCTTGGAAAGAAGAGCAGCAATTATCTGTAGATAGAGCCATAGTCACTTGAAGAGTCATAAATTCTATTCTTCTATCTTCTTAAGTTTTTTGAACCTCTAATTCCTGGTACAAAAATCTTTTCTTGGTTTCCTCTTTAAATTACATGATTGTATTTTTTTCTCTCCTAAGAATGTCCACCTCAATATATTTCCATTGCAATTTCTTTTCTCTATGTGAAACCCTTATATCTCTCTTTCATAGCATTTTCTTATATGCTTTATCAACCTGCCCCATATGGGATTTTTTCCCATTCTCTTTTTCTTGATTGAATCACTATGAGACACAGTTACAAAGCTTTCTTGATGGGGTTTCAGTCATACAATGTTCCAACACCTACCCCTCCACCAGTGTCGATTTCCCCCACCCCACCCCCGCCCACCAGCCTACCTCTATGGCAGGTGCCCTCTCTCTCATCCTTGCCCTCTCTCTCATCCTTGCCCTCTCTCTCATCCTTGCTCTCTCTCTCTCTCTCTCTCTCTCTCTCTCTCTCTCTCTCTCTCCTATTCTCCTATTTGCCATTATGATTTGCAATACAGATACTGAGAGGCCATCATGTTTGGTCCTTTACCCACTTTCAACACACATCTTCCATCCAGAGTGATCCCTCCAACCATCATTGTCATATTGGTCCTGTCTCTATCCCAACTTCCCTCTCCACCAGTTCTTGAGGTAGGCTTCCAACAGTGAACGAATCCTCCTGGCCCTTGTTTTTACTGTCCTTGGGTGTTAGTCCATACAAAATTTTTTATTTCTTTATTTATATTATCACTTATATTCAAATATATACATTCTTGTTTGTTTTTGAATTTTGTTCTCTTGACAATAAATAAGTTTTTCAATTCAGAGAAAATACCACATTTATATACCAAGAATTTAATAAAACTTCTGACTTATAATATGTAGTCAATTATTTATTAAAATTTTAGTCATACAGACTATCACATATTTATCCGTGTATAATCAACAAATGTTCAATAAATATCTTTTATATTTAATTGGTAGATCATCACCATTCACTTCCCTGTGGTGGTCATTTTAACGTTTGGAGGTTAAAGAGTTCATATTGAATCAGAGATATGACTCAACTAGTACAACATATGTTTTGCATGTGTACAGCCCTGGTTTCATCCCTGGCAGCACATGGTCCCCATACCATCACACAGTGGTTGGTAATAGTTCTGACCTCTGAGTTCTTCCTAGTGTGAATACTGATACAATGACAGTAATAACAAAGTACATATCCATTTAAGTGAGATTTTAAAGTTGACAATGGTGGACCAAGGCAAAAAAAATAGTGTGTCTTATATGGAAAGAGGAAGTGATAGTAAAACAAAAGCATAATAGGAACACAATTGGCCAAGGTGTTGAAAGGAGCGGAACAGATGACAGGATGGGTTCATCAATCATGAGACACTTTGATTCACTGTAAGTGATGTCCATGAGCAAAGACTACAATTGTGCTAAAACTTGTTTGTTTTTTTAAAATAATCAATGTGTAGGTTCAAAAGTTCAGTGCAAGAGCTATTTCTTCAATAGGCTGCTGCCAGCCAAATTTGCTTATAGTGGCTCTTCTCTCATCTGCACCATTAAGTGACATCTTCATTGCATATTACAAGATCCCGATGCCTAAATTAAGAGTCTGTCAATGCTCAAAAAGTCTTTACAATTTAGTTCCATTAGCATTATATTTGAGCTGGGGCGATCGCACAGTGGGTAGGGCTTGCACAAGTTGCACACGACTGACCCAGGTCCGATTTCTCTGCCCCTCTGGGAGAGCCTGGCAAGCTACCAAGAGTATCTCCCCGTGACATATTCAATATGCCACAAACAGTAACAATAAATCTCACGGTGGAGACATTACTGGTGCCCGCTAGAACAAATCAATGAACAACAGGATGACAGTGACAGTGACAGCATTATATTTAAATACAAGTTCTCAAACAAGTAGACACAAAATCTATAGGGGAAAAATATCACAATTCTTCCTGAAGCATCCATTCACCCAATTACTAAAAAGTCTTAAGCATAATTTTCATATGCCAATAAACTACGATGATTTGGAGTTATATTTTTAAGTGGATGGATTATTAAGATAATTTGTGAGATTTCAACGACAATTCTTCCCCATTATTCCTTATGTATATAGAAAAATATGGCTTAGGGTTTCAGAAGTCTTGGGAACTTCTGAAGAAAGATGGCCTTTCGTTTTATAGATTAGAAGAAGTAACTTCATCAAGAATAAGTGCTTTGACGCCTCAATTTTGTCAATAAAAATAAAAAAGGGTATATTTCTTTCTTCTTCCCACTAAACTGCTGTAAAACAACATGTGAGACAGATAAGACATAGAAAATAGTTCATAAAATGAACTGCAAAAGCTGACAGCCAGAATTCCAATTCCAATTTAGCCACTTCCTATCTGTGGAAATTTAAGGAGGTCAATTTTTTTGTCTCAGATTTTCTATTTAAAAAAATTTAGGCTGTCTGGTTAGAAGAGAGTATAGTGGAAAAGGCACTTGCCTTGCATGCAGTTAATCTTGAGTTATATTTTCCATCCTGACTATATTGGGAAAGATCACTAAGCACAAGCTAAGAGTAAGCCTTGAGCACAACTGAGTCTGGCCCAGAAATAAAATGTTGAACATGTTCAAAAATGATAAAACCTACTTCATCAGGTAGTTAAGATGTCTATTGACTTGATTTAATAAAATAAAATGTTTTTTTTTACCTGTATCATGTCATCCCATTGTTCATTGATTTCCTTGTGCGGGCACCAGTAATGTCTCCATTCGTCCTAGTCCTGATATTTTTGCAAGCGTCACGTTGGAGGCTCTTTCAGGGTCAGAGGAATGAGACCCATCATTGTTACTGGGTTTTGGCATATTGAATATGCCACGGGGAGCTTGCCAGACTCTGCTGTTTGGGCAGGATACTCTCGGAAGCCTGCCGGGTTCTACCAAAGAGAGTGAGAACTAGGCAATAAGAGGTCAGGATCTTGGTTTTACAGTCTCGGGATCTTGACCATTGATGGGATTACACGGCACTGGGGGCAGTTGGTGGGTTTAACTGCCTAGCTACTGGAAGATGAGTGTCTGGGTGGAGGAGGCCCAGTTCTGATCTAGCAGGCTTGGAGATCTCAGCCCTGGGTCCCACACACCTGGGTTTCTCTCTCCGTTCCTTCATGCATGAGGCTCATCTGAGCATGTGGAGAGTGGTCTCAGCTTGGCTGTGACTGGGTTCCAGAGGTCTTCATCTGCTGGGGCTCTGCTCAGAGAGGGGAGGAAAACTCAACCCTCCCCTCCTTCCAAGGGGCCCCTTGAAGACAGTCAGTTGCTCGGATCAGAACTGGGCCTCCTCTACCAAGACGACCCCCCATCTTCCAGTAGCTAGGCTGATACACCCATGAATTGCCCACAGCACCGTGTAATCCAATCAATGGCCAAGATCCAGAGGCTATAAATCCAAGCTTCCAGAAAAGAACAATGCAGAGTCTCCTGCCCCCACGCCTGGCTGTCCTCACCGGTGCTCCTTGGAGGGGAGTGGGTTGAGTTTCCCTCCCTGACGCAAGCAGAGCCCTGGCCGCTGAAGACCTCCGGAACCCTTTTATTCACCTGAGAGAACATAATTTGTCACTACTACAATGCCTTCCCATTAATAGGTTGTCAAATATGTATTGTTTCATAAGGGAAGGACTGTCTTCAAAAATAGGTGCCATTATAATGAGTAATTTAAAAATAAGAAAGTGGAGAGTCAACAAAGACAAAACCTTATTCGAGTGTGAAAAAGTCTAAATTGTGTTCACGAATTGAAAGTCAGAACTCTGACTTTGAAACCTGCATTCTCATCTAATATGACACTCAGGTCTCCTTAGAACCAGAAGTAGGCAGTGATGTGTACTGCATCACTGTGCTATGGAATTCATGGTACTTATAATATATACGAGAGAATAGAGCTGTCAAAAGTAGGCTTACCTGAATCCTATATTATAGAAATTAAAATACCAAGAAAGGGGAGAAATGAAGAGTGGAAGCAAAAGAGGTAGTAGTAGGCAATAGAGGGGCAAAGTACAGGGACTTGGAACTCAGTTTAGGTGTCAAGGTGGGAAAATTCAATGCTTAGCTAGTTTGCTTTGTTTTTGAGAAGTTTTTATTTTGTTTTTTCAAAAATGTTGAACAATTTTACACCAATAAACTTTAGCCTGGTGGTGCAGACATTTAGCTAAGTATATTGTAGTAGTATAAACCAAAGTATTTGAAAATGTCTATATTCTTAAGCATCTTAAGCATCTTATTTTGTTATTTTTAAAAAGCAAACCATTAAGGTCGATGTGTTGTTCTCTGTTATGACCAAAAGGTTCTTTCTTTCACCCCCTTGACTTTCAACATCATTTTCTTAAGAAAGTGATGTTCCTGTGACCTTGTATTAGATCTTTAGCACTGTAGCACTGTCCTCCCATTGTTCATTGATTTGCTCAGGCCCAGTAACATTTCCATTGTGAGACTTGTTATTACTGTGTTTGGCATATCGAATATGTCATGGGTAGTTTGCCAGGCTTTGCCATGTGGGCAAGATACTCTAGGTAGTTTGCCAGGCTCTCAGGGAGGGGCGGAGGAATCGAACCCAGCTTGGCCAGGCTGGCCTCTTGCAAGGCAAACGCCCTACCACTATCCTATTATTAGATCTTTAGAAAACAAAAAGTAAGAGGGTGTTTAAACATGCATATGTCTTCCTTACATTGCCTCTCTTTCCGAAGGATTGTGTACATCCCACTAGAAGTAGCACAGCCCTATGCTAGAGGTATACACAGAACCAAAGGCAGTGTGCTCTTGCTAAAGTTATCTGTGCATGGTACTATAATATAGTCAGAAATATTATTATTGAATATTATTGAATCACAATATGATAGTACACCTCAGTAGAGAATAGCACTGTTCTCACATTGTTCATCTACTTGCTCAAGTGGGCACCAGTAACATCTCCAGTATGAGACTTGTTGTTACTGTTTTTGGCATATTCAATACATCACGGGTAGCTTGCCAGGTTTTGCCGTCTAGACAGAATACCCTAGGTAGCTT
>JAOXYA010139484.1:0-10130 GCA_028565675.1 Sorex palustris | reverse complement strand
CGCGCCCCGCCCCCGGCCCGCCTGCCCGGCGCGCGGGGACACTGAGGCACGCGCGCCCCGCCGGCGCCCCGGGCCTCTGCGGGCATCACCTGGACCGGGGGCGGGGGCGGCGCTGAACGGCCCCAGACCCGCCCCAGCCAGACCCCCCAGTGTCTCAGCGCGTCGGGGAGCGATCTGCGAGGAGGGGGTGCCCGGGCCCCCGGGATCCTCCACCCCGACGGCGAGGGAAAAGGATGGGTGGGGGTTCCTCGGAGGAGACAGGACTGGTGGCCGCGGGAACCCCGGGGAGGCCTTGCAGCCCGCTGGCAAGGACCATCCTCAGCGCACATCCGAGATGCCCGCGTGGGCTCGGGCGCCCACACCCACATCCCCCTCTCGAGGCCAGGACCCCTGTCACCTCCTCAGTAACCCTGCAGACCCACTGCTGCTCCAGCCAGCTCGTAACTCCGCCCTCCTCCAAACCCTGACAAATACTGGCACAGTCGGTTCCTAGAACAACTGCCAGGAGCCAGGTGAGTGGTGAGTGTTCCTGTGGAGTTTTTGGTTTTGGTTTTTGCAGGGGCCACACCCAGCCGTGCTCATCAGCGCTTACCCCTAGCTCTGTCATCAAGGATCATTCCTGGTCATTCCTGGCCATGTTGAAGGACATATGATGGGGTGTCAGGAGTCAGCTGCATGCAAGGCAAACGCTCTACCCACTGGATATCTGACTCTGGACTCAGGAATCACTCCTGCCAGTGCTCAAGGGACCCTATGGGATGCTAGGAATTGAACCCTGGTCGGCCGCGTGCAAGGCAAACGCCCTACCCTCCGTGCCACCACTCCAGCCCCGTCTTTTCCATTCTTAGGAAGACTCTAAGTCCTCAAAGGTTAAAGGCCTGGGGGGCAAAGCGACAGTCTAGTGATTAGGGCATTTGCACCAACACCCCACATGGTCCCCCAAGCACTGTTGATCCCTGAGTACAGAACGTGGGGTAAGCCCTGAGCACCACCAGGTGAACCCCCCCAAAAAAAAGCAAAGGGTAGGGCCAGAGAAAGAGTACAAGGTTGAAGACACTCGCTGGTAAACAGCTAACCCTGGTTCAATCCCAGGCATCACATGATCCCTCTAATCACCTCCAAGAGCAAAGCCTGAGCACAGAGCTGGGAGCAGTCCCTGAGCACCGTCGGGGATATTCCCCCCCAGAACAAGCTAGGCTAACTAGCCATGCTGGACTCAAATCTGCCCGCAGCAGCCCTCCCCTCCACAGACAGCGCCATCTTGCCAGCACAGACATGCCCACAGGGAGCCCAGTTCAGATCCCTCCCACAACTGACCCTACCTTCTCGCTCTGGGGACACACCTTAGAGTCCTCCGAGGCTCTTTCCAGCCTGATCTGGGGGCGTCACTCCTGGCAGTACGACGTGGTGAGCAAACCCAGAAGTCCAGACCACTGAGTTGTCCCTCTGGCCCCTGATCAGACTGTCTGTCATCTTCGACTGTCACACTCAACTTTCAGCACCCCGAAAATGTTAATCCTGGGCTGGAGTGATGGCACAGCGGGTAGGGCATTTGCCTTGCACATGGCCGACCCCGGATCGATTCCCAGCATCCCATAGGGTCCCCTGAGCACCGCCAGGAGTCATTCCTGAGTGCAGAAGCCAGGAGTAAGCCCTGAGCATCCCGGGTGTGACCCAAAAAGCAAAAAAAAAAAAAAAAGAAAAGAAAATTGATCCTGGGCTGGGCTGGAGAGATAACACAGAGGTTTAGGCACTTGCCTTGCTTGTGGCTGACCTCAAGCACCACCAGCAGTGATCTCTGAGCACAGAGCCAGGAGTAAGCCCTGAACACCAGTCCCCCACCCCCCAGATCGCATAAGTGGGGGGTTTCAGCACGAGAATAGGAGACCAAACTTGTAGGATAGCCTGGTGGGTTGGAGGGAAACAGGAAGGAAACAAAGTTGGGAGGGGGCTTCAGTCAGAAAATGGTTGAGGAGGGGCCAGAGCTGGTTGAGGAACTGGCGAGGTAGGACAGTAGATAGACCCTTGCACACAGCTGACCTGGGTTCAATCCCCAGCACCCCGTATGATCCTCCAAGCCCACCAGGAGTGATCCTTGAGCACAAAGTCAGGAGCAAACTCGGAGCACAGTAGGGTATGGTCCCCACCAAAAAAAAAATGGGGGCTACAGCCATGTTACAGCGGGCACGACGCCACCTTACATGCGGCTGGCCAGGGTTCAATCCCCAGGACTCCATATGGTCCCCCGAGCCCACCAGGAGTAATCCCTGAGTGCAGCCAGCTGTGACCCCAAAACCAAAAAAGAAAAAATATATAGGAAGAAAATGCCTGACAAACACAGGGGCCGAGCTCTAACTTCAGAGCCGCACAGTCTGCTGAGCACCACAGCATAGGGCTGAGAAGCCAAAAGGAAGGAAGAGATCATTGGACCGAGGCAGAGTCACAGGAAGTCAGAGGAAGGGAAGGGGAAATGCGGATCCCAGATTTTGGAAGACCGTTCCTCCCGGTTTTTCAGTCCCATTTCTAAGGGTAAAATATCAGGAGGCTAGCACCCCAAGTTCTGGTTTTTTTGTGTGTGTGTGTGTCCATAATAGATTTCCTATATCACTCCAGGGGATCATATGTATATACACATATACACATATATACATATATCTCACACACACTGTAGCACCGTCTTCCTGTTGTTCATCGAGCCGGCACCAGTAATGTCTCCATTGTGAGACTTGCTGTTACTGTTTTTGGCATATCAAATACGCCATGGGGAGCTTGCCAGGCTCTGCCGTGCAGGCGGGATAGTCTTGGTAGCTTGCCGGGCTCTCCGAGAGGGGCGGAGGAATCGAACCCGGGTCATCCGCGTGCAAGGTAAACACCCTACCCACTGTGCTATCACTCCAACCCACATATATATATATTTATTTATATACATACATATATACACACACATATGGAGAGGCAGAGACAGACAGAGGGAGAGATTTCTAGAGAGGACCCTTTAATTCAATGCCCATTTGCCCATCTACAGTGACCCCCCCAGCCCGAGGCAGGTTCTCCTATTCTCGGGTCGGCTTCCATCCACACCCTTTGCTTTGTTTTGTTTTGTTTTGGGTCACCCAGCTGTGCTCAGTCTTCTGTGCTCAGGGATCACTCACGGCGGTGCTGGGGATTGAACCCAGGTCTGCCACGTGCAGGGAAAGCTACCCATAATCCTTTTTTGGATTTGGACCTGCCTTCCCATGAGCTGTTGTCTGGGCTCAGATATCCACGGAGGCATCTAGAGCAGCAGAGAGACAGCAGCAGGGGACAGCCCAGTCCTGGAGGAGGCGTGGAACTGTGCCCAGCAGAGAGGGAGGGCTTGAACTGCAAGGCCTGTGCACATGAGTATTGGAGTGGGGCCCCCCTTTCCAATCCTCTTAATTGCTTCCCTTTCTCCCGAGTCTTCACTCAAGGCACCAAGCAGTGTCCCCATCCTTGGGCCCTGTCTCAAGGCTCAAGTTTCCCTGAGCGCTTCACACACACACACACACACACACACACACACACCCCTACCAGCGCGCCCTTCCTTCTCTTTCTCTCTTTATGGGGGCGAGGAGTCACAGTTGGCCATGCTCAGGAATTTCTCCCGATTTTCTGCTCAGGGACCACTCCCTGCAGTGTTTGGGGGAACCCTGCGGGATGCCAGAGATCAGCTTGGGGTCAGCCGCGTGCAAGGCCAGCGCCTCGACCCCTGGGCCATCTCTGCCCCTCTCCTGTCTCGTATCTGTACCCCACCATCTCTGGTTTTCCTTGCCGGCAGCCCCTTCTGTCTTTCCGTTTTCCTGTCCCTGGGTGCCTGCTTCTTTCCTGTCCCCTGGTATCTCTCTCCACTGGAGACAAGGGTTGGGCCTGGGTACATGGGGGGTGGGGGGTGGTGGCCAGACCAGGGGCCCGGGACATGAGCGCAACTTTCCAAACGTCTCTTCCAGGCCCCTGTGGTCGGGGAGCTCCACAGAAGGAGAGATGAGTCAGCGGCCGCAGAGCCAGGGGGCCTGGGTGGGGGTGGGGAGGCCGGGGTTCCCCAGGGCCAGGGAGTTCACTGGGGCCATCTGGCTCTCTGAAGGCAGGGACCAGTGAGCACACTGGAGTTGCAGGCGGTAATCTGGAGGGCTGGCAGCACCCACCACGTCACCTTTATCCCCAGATTGTTTTTTTTTTTTTTGCTTTTTGGGTCACACCCGAAGGTGCACCGAGGTTACTCCTGGCTCTGCACTCAGGAATTACTCCTGGCGGTGCTCAGGGGACCCTATGGGATGCTGGGAATCGAACCTGGGTCGGCCACATACAAGGAAAATGCCCTCTCCGTTGTACTATCACTCTGGCCCTCTTGCTATGCCTTTGAGCAGCAAATTTGGGGTCACCCGGCTGCTGGCAGTCACAGAGAGGGCTTGGGCCGGCAGCCCTGGAGTCCGTGTCACTGGCCACTCCCAGCAGGGCATCTGCTGGCCCTCCCGCGGGGTCCCCTCGAGCTCGCACCCTCTGTCGCTGGGCTCCTGTGTTTGGCATATCACTCCCAAGGGTGTTCTGTGGGACCAGATGCTGTGGCCGGGGTGCAGGCGTCACGAAGGCCACTGACTCCCATGCAGGATGGCCCCTCCCGAGCACGTCCAGGGCTTGCTCCTCCCACTGGGGGGTGGGGGACTCGCAGGAGGAGGAGGGGGCAGAGCTGTACGAGTGCCCGCTCTGGCTTGCGATTCGCCCATGCTGCTTCAACAGACCAAGGGGGGGCCACAGGCGACCTGGACAGGATGGGTCGAGGATTTGGGGTGTCCCCCAGGTCCAGGTCAGTTCTGAGCAGCCCGAGCGAAGGTCTAAGACAAAGATGTGACTCGCCCCAAGTCCCCCCACTCACATCCGGACCTCCCACTTTGGCGGGAGAGAGGCTCCATGGGCTGAGTGCAGGCTCTGTGTGTGTGTGTGTGTGTGTGTGTGTGTGTGTGTGTGTATGTGTCGGGGGAGTCTGCAGAGTTCCTAGAGCACAGAGTAGGAGAAGTCATGAGTACTGCCACACAAAGCTCCAAACAAATAAAACAAATACACAGAATGCCACTGGGCCAGGAAGGGTGAGAAAGCCAGTCGGGGGTCCGAGCTAGAAGCCCACTTGGAAGAGTCTGACCTGGGGCTGCCTGGGGCCCTGCCCCTGAATGCAGAGACCTGCTGGCCCCACACAACAGCTGGAGCTCACATTCCACACTCCTCATGCACGCCCACACAGTCTGTGCACGCCCACACACTCCCATGCACGCTCACACACTCCCTGTGTACACACACACTCCCATGCACACACACACTCCCATGCACACACACACTCCCATGCACACACACACTCCCTGTGTACACACACACTCCCATGCACACACACTCCCCATGCACACACACACTCTGTGCACACCCACACACTCCCATGCACACACATACTCCCTGTGCACACACACACTCCCCAGGCACACACACATTCCCCATGCACATTCATATACTCTCCAGGCACACTCTCTGCACTCATATACACTTCCCATGCACGCTCTCACACTCCCTGTGTACACACACACTCCCCATGCACACACACACACTCTGTGCATACCCACACACTCTCATGCACACTCACACACTCCCTATGCACACTCACACATTTCCAGTGCACACACACATTCTCAGAGCACAGAGCCAGGAGTAGCCCATGAACACTGTGCACGCCCATGCACTCTCTGTGCACACCCACACACTCCTGGTGCACACACACTCCTCACATATGTGCACACACTCACTCTTCCTGTGCACACACACACACACTCCCGTGCACACACACCCTCCCTCTCCCCGTGCATGCTTACAGTCTCCAGTGCCTATGCTCGGCCACACACAGTGTGAAGCCCCCCTAGGCGTGGCCGGGCCTTGGGTGAGGTGGGCAGACAGGACTCTGCTATGTTACTTGGAGCCCCTGAATCTCCGGCCTCCTCGGCTCCTTGGGGCAGCCATGCCCTTGGGTGCCCGCGTGCTGGGGGGAGGGATTAGCTTTCTATCCTGTGATGGGGAGGCCCTCGGGGACAGGGGGCAGAGGGCTGGTGTGAGGGTAGGCCACGGCAGCTGCACTGTGCGGGAAGGGGGCAGCACCCACCGCACCTCCCCGTTCTGGGCAGCGTCCTAAGGTCAGTCCATAGCTCATGTTTCTTTCCTTCCCTGGGTTCCGCCTGCGTCCTGGGCATTGTGCCCGGGAGAGGCTTGGCTCAGGGACAGGGGGCTGAGCGCCATCCCAAAGCCCCGCTCAGGCAAGCAGGACCCTCAGTCACATGTATAAGAGGCCGGGCCGGGGCCTACAGCCCCAAGGCAGCTGCAGAATCCTCAACTGTGAGACTCCTTTGCACCTCCGGGTCTGAGAACCCACAATACCGTATTTCACCAAATAGCCATCAACACTGCCTCATCGTTGCATGCTGTTTTTGACCAATACTGACACAATTAAAAAAAATACTCCAAACTTCATAGGCTGTTTGACCCTTACCTTCTGGCCAAAAATTTTGGCATCAAGGCTGTGGCGGTTAAATGGTGAAATGCAGTGAGAAGGTGGCCCAGGCCCAGGCGATAGTGAGCGAGAACTCTTGGGTCCTGGCAGCTGTTGGCGTTGGCTGTTATCATCGCCATCCACCTGTTTCTGGGCCAACTCATTTTTCTAGGTCTCCTCTGCAGGGGGCAGCCAAGGAAAGTCTGATGATCCCACCAGGAGCTTGACCAGCTCTGCTGACCAGGTTGGTGGAAGAATGGGATTTGCTGACCTCAGCAGGTGTTGAGGGGGAGGTGGGCTTTTTCACTTCCTGGTCTCTGCGAAGGTGGGCAAACCCTGCTCCCTTCAGGTGTTGGAGCAAAGGCAAGACAGTGGCGGTGAGTTTGAGGCCACGTGACTTCCCAGGAGTGGAAGGTGGGTGCCTGGAGGTACAATCCAGCTGCGGGTGGTGGTCGGGGGTTCCCTGTGGCTGGGGCAATCCGTGGCTGATCTCCTTCATCTGGAACCACGGGCTGGCCAGTTCGCTCAGACTCTGCAGTGGGGCTGTGTGTGGCAAGACCGCCGGGTGAGGGCCAGCTAACTGAATTTGGAGAGTGGTGTGAAGCTAATGTGCTTATGTAAAACCAACGGACCAAAAATACAACTTCAGAAAACCCCACAGCCACACGATTAGTAATGAGCAGCAAACATGCTATTTTTCTTCATTCCCCCCCGCCCCCCTCGGCATTGCCACGATGGGATTCCCTCTCATTCATCAGAAGGCAGAGTAAATGACACGCTCCAGAGGGCCTGGCGCTGCCTCTGGCCTGCTGGTTTTGTAGTCAGACTGGCTTGGTGAAATCCAGAGGCTCTAGGCGATGACGTGAAGTCTGTGCCCGGCTCCCCGCCTGGAGCATAAGGGCGCTATCAAGGAGCGAAGGGGAGGTAGGCTTCCCTAAGAGGGGACGAGGGTGGGAGAAGTCATGTGGCACTGTGTTCAATCAAAGCAACTCAAAACCAGCGAACTCGCCAACCCACCAACCCACCCACCCAATAACCTATACACCTACCAATTAACCAACCTATAACCAATCAATGGTTGGTTGGGACCTTGAGTGGCCCAACCAATTGGTTGCTTGGACCACTCAATGTCCCAAACAACTGAATAATAACTCAATCAGCAAGTTATAATCGGACCAAGCAGTTGGATGGCCTAACCTACAAACCAACCGACCCTCCATCTATCCAGTCTTCAGACTGGTCGACTCAGCCACCATCTGCTCCACCAACCTACCCTCTTACCCAGGCACTCGCCATTGACAGAAGCAGTCCCTGTCCTGCCGGGGGCCCGGGACTGAGAATCACAGGCCAGTGTGATGCCTCTGTCCAGTGCCCTCAGGAAGGAGGACTCACCTCCCCCCACCCCGAATGCCACCCTTCTCCCAGGGCAGCCCCCACCTGTGCCCTGGCCCCATATGGCTCTCGGGAGAGGAAACCACGCCCGTGATGGCCCTTCATGTGCCATCCTGGGGCTGGTTGACTGAACGGGGGCCCCACAGAGAGAGGGGGCAGTGTGGACTGCTCACTGCTCCCCCCAACTTCAGAGTCCCTTGGGGGCCACATCCACAGTCACGCGGGAGAGATGATGGGGTCCTTCCCCGCCCCCTCCCCCTCCTCCCGAGTGCCATTTGATGGACAAATACTGTTTGATGTTGACTTAAAAAATAACTCTTCTTTTGAGGTTTTAGGACGCGCTTCCTCACTGGAATAAAAGCCCAAAGGTAGGTTTTTATCGCTGACCCCCTGCTCACTGCCCAGCCAGGGTGGCTTCCTGGAGGAGTCACTCTCCTCGCTTTTCCTGGACGCAACCGAGGCACTGACTACTCAGGACTCCTGGCCTGATGCCCAGCGCTCTGTGGGCTCCCGGCCAAAATCACACTCTGGCCACTTCATTCTTCCTGAAAATCACCCATTTTCATCTTAACACTTAAAATGGTATCGAGTCACGTGGTCATTGCTGTCTTGGGCAGAAAACATCTTGGATGAATTTGCAATCTGAATTTCTAGCGTTTTAATTTTGCTCTAGTTCCCAAAGAGTAATTCCCCCCCCCACCCAACCACCTTTTACCCCCCAACCCAAAACCATGACCCCCTCCCCCTGAACAACCATGGGAGAGAGAAGGAGCCCACAGCCCACCTGGGGGCAGCTACCCAACTCCCCACGATTGACTGCTCCGTGGTGGTCTGCCCACACCCTGGGCCCCCACAGAGTGGGACATCGGGAGGTGCCCAGGAGGATGACCTGGAAAATCTGGGGGTGGGGTGACCCAGGTGCCCCAGGACGTAGCTGCAGAATGTACATCCTTTCATCTCAGTCCCTTGCAGGTGTCGGCATGGGAGCTGGTTCCCAGGGGAGAAACTGAGGCTGAGCATGGTGGAGAAGAGAGGCTCTAAGGGCAGACACCAGCAGTTTCTCAGGGGCCAGGTGTGACCCTACGGCAGGGGCCAAAGTCGGCTTGGACTGGCTCTCAGCAGGGGTGAGGGTGGCTGGGGATGGGTAGTTAGGGTGCAGACGGGGGTGTGGATGGCTGGGGGTGAGGACAGTTGAAGGTGTGACCGTCTGGGGGTACAGACGACAGGAGTGACAGGACTAGGCTCTGTCACACGAGGCCTCCCTGTGGCGTTCCTCTCTGTCATCGACCCACAGGCAGCTGTCACTGCTGAGGCAGAGACAGGTGCCCGGCGAGGAGGGTCAGCGGGGGTCAAGGAGTGAGGGCCGCTCAGAGCGTGTCCACCCAGGAGCCGCGGCCGACAGTCCTGGGGGCAGGCTGGGGTCAGCTTCCCCCACTGCATACACGGGCCCACAGGAGCCGGTCAAGCTGATGCTGAGTGTCAGGCCGGGGGCTGTCCCCGCACCCCTGGGGGCCCCCAGGACACGCCCGGGAGTAACTGCTCAAGGCACTGACGTTCCCTCCCAGAAGATGATCCCCAGTTCCATGGAAGGGGGTCACAGGACCACAGGGCAGAGAGGGGACCCCAAGGCCAGGCAGGTGGGGGCTGTGTGATGTGGGGGTCAGCACCCCTTCCCCCGCCTGGAGCATGGGGGTGCCACAAGGAACCGGGGGAGGGAAGAGCATTCAGAGGGGTTGGGTATATTTGTGTGGCTCTCTGGAGGTGCCGGAAAGATCTGGAACTGAGCTGTCTGGAGGGACACAGAGGCCGTGGGATGGGGCTTGGAAGTGCAGCTGGGATGTATCCAACCTGCTCTCACCTGTCGCTGTGTGGCCGTGGGCTTGGGGCTCGACCTCTCTGAACTCCCATTTCTAAGAGTTGGGGCATCGGCGCTGGGGTCACAGATAGATGCCCGCGGGACACCTCGAGCTCTCCACCTGCATGGCTTCTCACCAGGGCAGGGCCCCTGGGGGAGTGAGCGGGGCCTGGCACCTTCCCACCTCTTCCACTCTTCCATGTCCAGACCCCAACCTGGCGGCCACTCTGACTGCGGGACAAGTCCACCTGCGTGGCCCAGGGACAAAGTCGTTGTTGTTGTTGTTGTTGTTGTTGTTGTTGTTCTTCTTCTTCTTCTTCTTCTTCTTCTTCTTCTTCTTCTTCTTCT
>JAOXYA010139398.1:0-10132 GCA_028565675.1 Sorex palustris | reverse complement strand
CAATATGCCAAAAACAGTAACAACAAGTCTCACAATGGAGATGTTACTGGTGCCTGCTTGAGCAAATTGATGAACAACGGGAGGATAGTACTACTATATTGATATGTGATTGGTTACAGTTAGGATTAAGTGAGGAAATGGCACAGAGAGTTTAAGTCACTTGTCTAGGGTCATTGAACTAGCAAATGTTTCAATGGTTTGTTGCAAATATGTACATATAATGCTGACTAGGTAGAAAATTAGATTTCTTAATAGAGTCTTATTCTGAAAACAAATTAATAATAAGTATTAGAGCTTTCTTGTTATTGGATATGAACTCGGTGAACTTTCAAACATTTCTTAAGTTCAAGTATGGTCAAAAGACATTGCTACTTGAACTTAAATTTGGGAAACGTATTGAAGACTATTCTCACAATACCGCCCAATATCTGCACTTTTAACCTGATATCTGCTATACCTATCGGATGGCTTTAGAGACAGAGTGTGCATTTCTGAAAAAAATAGAACACTCTGGATAGGAAGGACTAGGTTTTCTTGGATTTAAATATAACAATTATTTTGGGGAAGTGAAGTTTGCTGAGAGGATATTCTGTATGCATTGATGGTGCCATTCTCCTCAAAGCAGTAAAGTAGTCCAGATTTTTTATCCATCACTGTCCCCCATTCCCAGACTTGACAGTGAATGAATCTGAGATTTGGAAAAATGGAGTGAGTTATCCAAAGCTATACAGTTGAGAGCCATGTTAGATGAGAATCTTCTTTTATGATCCCTTCACATTAGTTTAAGTAACATCCTATTACACTAATGACTTGCAATGAATGGTCCACACAACAACTGTAAATTTACTCATGACCTGTCATCTGGATGCTTTGTCATCTGGGTCCAATTAACCTTATACAAGAAATAATTCTCCTTGAATGTTTTACTTAGTCTCAAGCTTTGCTATATCTCTCTCTATAAGAAGGTCTAGATTGGAAAAAGGAGAGTTAGATTGACCTGGAGCCAGTGTTTCAACTTTTTTCTTGCCTTTAAATATTTAGTTTCATTTTTTCAGTTTCACTGTTTATATTTCAGATCACTAACAGGAGATAGAAGATTTTATGGGCATAACAATTTTCACCTCCTAGGGGTAGGAATAATCATGATTGCATAGTGTGTTTAAATTTATACAGTGCTTATCTCATTTGAACATCAAAACATATCTTTAAAAAAAAAAAAAGAAGGGAAATGCGGGCACCACATGTGCTTGGCCACATGGGCACAGGCAGCACATGGGCTCAGGCAGCATATGCACAGTATATGGTTCTCTGTTTATGTGTCTTTTTCTGTACTCTCTTCCATCAAAGAGCTTGTTTCACTGGTGGTGTAGAATTTTGACTCCTCACTGCTTATTGTGCTCAGAGGATTAGATCCATCAATGCCTCAGGAACTAATTGGTCTATAGTGAATCTTTCTGGATTGTTCTCCACCATGTCTGTTAATCTTAGTTTTTCTCTACCCCTCTAATGATGTTCCAGGATGATGGTCACTAGACTGTATCATTTATTGCCCTCAGATTATTAAATCACATTTAATCTCCTCAGATGTTGTATCGCTTTCTTACTTTTATGAGAGCAATCTTATCAATGTATTTTTTAACATTTTAAACATACAAATCTTTTGAGATTAGGCAGCCATCACTGTATCACTGTTGTCCCATTGTTCATCGATTTACTCAAGCGGGTGCCAGTAACGTTTCCATTTGTCCCAGCCCTGAGATTTTAGCAGCTTCTTCCTTACTCTTCTTTCCCAACGCTGTCGTATTGGAGGCTCTTTCAGGGTTAGGGTAATCTCCTCGTTGGCCATCCTCCAGAACTCATGGCTGCTTCTCCCAGAAGGGAGCATAAAATGAGGGATAACCATACCACTGGACTCCGCGCCAGACTGTTTTCACTTGGGGAGCCCCAGAAGGGGGTGGGTGAGAGCCCTCCCTGCCCCAAGGCACCCAGCCCCGGCAGCCAACCTCCACTACCCAACCGCTGCCATGCCCCAGGCCGCTTTCCACACACTCAGGCTGAGCCTCATGCATGAGTAAAGTCCCATGGAACCCAGGTAGTGAGGAACTTTGTGACCTTGAACTCTGGGCTCAATGGGACCCAGGAGCAGAGTTCCTCTGCCTGCTTTCCCCAGTCTCCAGTGACCCAGGGGTGACACTTACCAGCCACCCCCCTGCCAGTGCCAGATAATCTCCTCATCAGCCAGGTAGTCATATTCATTGTAATAAACAAATGCCAAAGATACTTAGAAAAATTTTAATTAATTTTAGCTTTCTTTAAATGACAAAATGAGAACATTCATCCAAATCCATTTTTATCAAGAAAGGATTTCCTGATTAGGGGGAAGTCTAAAATTAATAAAAACCATTCCTGAGTCTCTCTAGCGTTTCTGTTCATTACAATGAATATGGCTGTCTAGAGGGTTAATAGGAATCAGGGCTTTAGTTATACCACTGATATGAGTGAGGGGTAGAACCATATATCCAAAACACGGACTCAACAGAACTGAAAACATGAGATCTAAGTGAAAACCATTGGAACTTTGTAATATTCCTCTCAGGTTGACAGGTGGGGGTGGAGTGGGGATTGGGATAGGGAGGGAACTTGGATACAATGGTGGGAGGAAACTGACACTGGTGGAGGGATCAGTATTGGACTTGTATATGCCTAGAACTCAACTTTCAGTAACTTTGTAAATCATAATTCTTTAATTGAAAAAATTAATAAAAAGCTTTCCCCCAAAAGAAAGGATAGCCTCAGATCATAATTTTTAGAAACTTCCGTTATCTGTACATTGCCCCTTAAAGGATATTGAATATCTCTAGAGAAACTATAATTTATGTACTTTGTATGATTTAGTCTTTGTTTATATTTTATGAAATATTATACATTTTATTTAGACAAGTATGTTAGCTTTTTGAAGTGTTGTAGAAGAAACCTAGCTGCGTTTAAAGTACTTTGATAATTGATTATCAACTCTTAACAGTTCTGCTGCATTTTATTTTCCTGCTTGTCAGAGTGAAACCCAAGAAAAATATTTAAATATGAAAAAAATTTTCTACCGCAGAATGGTTGGAATGTGTGCTTTCTTGTAGTAGAACAGATTTTGAGGTGACTATTTTGGCATGTTTTTAGTATTAAAAAAAAGAAGATAAGATTACACTTCAAGTACCAACTAATATGAATATGATGTTCTTAAAGATTACTCAGATTTCTCTCAGAGATGAGCATAAACCTTGACATCCTTGAAAATATCATTTTTATGTAGCAAATTAAAAATTAATTTGTATTAATTAAATAATAAAATTAATTTTTATTTAAACCAGGCATCATGATTTTATAAAGTTACTCATAGTTCAGGAGTGGGTACGCAATGCATTCAGTGGCTGAGTACCTTCTCCCCAGGAGAGGTACAAGAAACAGAGACAGGGACCCTCGGATTGATGGTCAGAATTGCCCATTAGTGCAGAGCTGTTAGCATACTTATAGCTTAGGGGGTTCGAGATATAGGACTGCACTTAGGTGTAATTGATCATTTATAGAGGTAAAGCATTTCAAAGCAGGCAGTTCTCTTGCGGGATTGACTCAAGGAGACACTCTCTCCCAGGGGCTATATAAAGAGTTTCACCCAGGGGCAGTAAGCATAGCACAGTGGTAGGGCATTTGCCTTGTATGAGGCTGGCCCTGCCAACCTGGGTTTGATTCCTCCACCCCTCTCAGAGAGCCTGGCAAGCTACTGAAAGTATCTTGCCCGCATGGGCAAAGCCTGGCAAGCTATCCTTGACGTATTTGATATGCCAAATACAGTAACAACGAGTCTTGTCACTGTCACTGTCCTCCCGTTGTTCATCAATTTGCTCTAGCGGGCCCAGTAACGTCTCCATCATGAGACTTGTTGTTACTGTGTTGGGCATATCGAGTACATCACGGGGAGCTTGCCAGACTCTGCCGTGCGGCGAGATACTCTTGATAGCTTGCCAGACTCTCCGAGAGGGGTGGAGGAATCGAACTCGGGTCGGCCATGTTGGCTGCATGCAAGGCAAACGGCCTACGGCTGTGCTATCACTCCAAGTCTCACAATGAAGATATTACTGGGCTTGCTCGAGCAAATCGATGAACAATGGGAGGACAGTGCTACAATGCTATTCATAGTTGAGTTTCAGATATACAATTTTCAAGCACCTATCCTGTACCAGTGTCAACTTCCCTCCACCAGTGCTCCCCTTTTCCTCCCATCCCCTAGATTTCCTCCCTGACAGTCACTTTTTTAAACTCGTTTGTTAGTTCAGGGTCTACATCCAGTGGTGCTCAGGGATTACTCCTGACCTGTGCTAAGGGGTCACTCCTGTTGGGCTCAGGGGACTCTATGGGATACCAGGAATCAAACCTGGGTCAGCTGCATTCAGGGCAAATGTTCTACCCATGGTGCTATTTCTCAGTTCTCCGACAGGCACATTTTTAAATGATTATTTTAGTTTGGACCTCATGCTTTCAGTTTTGTGGGTTCAGATCTCTAGTTCCGTCACCCCTCTTCACACCAATGTGTCTGGGCTTCCTGCCTCCTCCCCGATTATCCTCCATCAACCTCTTCTTCCCAAACCCCCTTGCAATTCCTTTCCGTCCCCATCCTTAGTTCTACAGTCCACCAAATTAAAGAGAGTTTTGGGTTTTTTGTTTTGTTTTGTTTTGCTTTTTGGGTCACACCTGGCAATGCACAGGGGTTACTCCTGGCCCTGCACTCAGGAATTACTCTTGACAGTGCTCAGGGGACTGTATGGGATGCTGGGAATCAAACCCAGGCCGGCCACATGCAAGGCAAATGCCCTACCCTCTGTGTTATCACTCCAGCCCCTGTTTTTGTTGTTGTTTTTTTTAAATTTTAAATCACATGTCAGATTATTTACCTGGCAGTGGACATACCATAATCACAGAGGTGGTTTTCCCAAGGTGAGGCTTATCCATTGCACTACTGCGATGTGCTGGATGTGTGGACCCCTGTGATTTCCCCAACTGTGGGAAATTCGACCGCATGATTTGTGGTAGTTGGAGACTGTGTTTGTGCTCGCCCCTGGGGGGAGGGGAGGGTGAGTGTATCACATGTCAGAGTTATGGTATTCCAAACAAAACTGAATTTGACCCTGTTTGATGGGACACATTCATTGTGGCAGGAAGAGGGTGACACTCTGCTCCTAGAGAAGGCAGGCACAGCTTTGGAGCCAGGTGGTAAATGACCAACTGGAGAGCCTCAAACATTAGTGAGCACCCGAGAATTTGGGCTGCAAAGGATGCATGTCGGTTTTCCGCAGAACTTGGTATATTTTTGTGTCGCAACCCTTCTACTGTCAGCAAAATTTATGGCCCCAAAAAATAAAAAGCCCCTGGATTGTATAACTACTACAGAATGCCAATTAGGCAGCATGTGTGGGCATCTGTGACTTGACTGGATCCAGAGTTATTCTATAAAATGTGTTTTGTTGTGTTGACTCCCTCCTTCTCTCCCATTTCCCTGTAATTGTTCCCCCTGCCCCCACAACACAGGGCAGAAGTCCCCTTCCTTGGTGTGGCCCTTCCTGGCAGGATCCCTTTGTGGGTCCATGCACGCTCCCTGGCAGGAACCAGTCTAACCTGGAGTGTTTTCTGGCTTCGATGGTCAGTGGTGCTCCTGGTTCACCCCTCCTCCTCCCTGTGCTGGAGAGACTGGTTAGTGTGGTGAAATCTTAGCACTTGATTTGATGGGGAAAGGAAGAAGAATCTGCTCTTTCTAGATTGGGGTGTGGGAAACCTAGGCTTGGCTGGCGTTCTGTTAGGCTGAAAGTTGCTAGACCCATCAGGATTTACCTTCTTTCTTTTCATTTTTCAAACTTTTATTTTACTGAAGCACACGAATTACAAAGTTATTCATAGTTGGGTTTTTGACATACAGTGTTCGATTACCAATCCCACCACCACTATCAATAACACCTTCCTTCGGCAGTGTTCCCATTTAGGTTCCCTCTCCTAACCCACCACCCCAACCTCAGCCTGTCATCTTGACAGGTACCTTTTAAATTTGGTTATTAAAGTTTGGTTCTTGTGAGTTCAAGGTTATTGACTCTGTGGTTTAGATATTTGGCTCTATCATTCCTTAGCACCACCATTCCTGGATCCCCCTTGACTCCTGTCCTCATTGCTTTTCATCTATCTCTTCTCTCCTTCCCTTTCACTCTGTTTTTCCCCTTATCTTCCCTATGCTCTAGGGCCAAGATTTACCTTTTTTCCGCATTTCAGAATCCTCTTTGTCCATTATGCTTATCCCCAGGGCTTACATTTCTGCTTAACCTGGGAGACTGGAAGAAAATAACTTCCACCCCCCAGGTCAGTCTTCTTTAGAGACTTTAAGGGAGGGAGAAGAATGACCCTTCAAGTCTAGGCACACTAGAAAATAAAATTTGGGGGATTCATTTCAAAGGAAGATCCTCCATTCCTTTATGTTTCTACTGTCCTCAGTCCCTGTAAAGACAGAGTAACTTTACCCACATTCTCTGTCTCTGTCTCTCTGTCTCTCTGTCTCTCTGTCTCTCTGTCTGTCTGTCTCTCTCTCTCTCTCTCTCTCTCTCTCTCTCTCTCTCTCTCTCTTTCTCCCTACTCTTTCTCCCCTCCTTTCTCTGCCTCTATAATAATGTTCCCACTTTAGACTTCTGTGAGTGAGAGACCTTGCATATGTATGTTTGACTGTGAAGAGTTAAAATGAAGCCTCGGTTTTGTTCACCACTCTTTGTGGTGGGAAATGAGTCAGCAGATACTCTGTTCTTAGACCACTACTTCTCCCTCTACCTTCCCCCTGCTTGCTTCTCAGAGACCTCCCCAAACTGAACTTCCCACGACTGGGAAAATGGGTTTAAAGAGACCATTAGTCAGATCTTACACACTTAAGGCAAGGGGTAAGAATCCTGAAGTGTAAATACAGTTTTCTCATCATTACGGATCATTTCTCCCAAACAGTTGAGTGGAGGCAGGTTTTACTCTCAAGAGCAGTTTGTAAACACAGATGGAAGAAAATAAGAGTTTAAAGTTTTCTTAATTGGAATTTGGAGAATAGTATAATGAGTAGGGTGCATGCCTAGCAGGCAATTGATCTCCAGCCCCACATAGTCCCTTGAGCATCACCAGTGCAACCCTGAAGGACCCTGGGCATCAGAGGGATGGTTCAGTAATCCTGAGCACCGCAAGGACCAAGCAGCACCACATCCTTGAGTCTACTTAGACAGGAATCACAGGGGCCCCTAGATCTCAAAAGCACTGCTTGAGAGGATCCCCCTTCCATCCTCTTTCTGCCCCCACCCCCACCCCCCAAAAAAAATAGCAACAAGCAAACAAAAGTAACTATAAATAAAATTGTTTGAACCAGATTTAGATGGAAAAATCATCTTTATTCCTGGTAGTTACATAACTGAAGATGCTACTGATGATGGTTTGGGTTGATAGTTCAGATAACTAAGTATTCCCCTTCGCTTTCAGGGGAAATGAAATTTAAAAGAAACAGAAGCGCACTTCCTTCTAAAATTGACAGTAATTTCAGGGTACAATGTAGAATTTCTTTATGGGTCCTCTCTCTCTCTCTCTCTCTCTCTCTCTCTCTCTCTCTCTGTCTGTCTCTCTCCTCTTTCATATTTCCAAAAGATGACATTTTGTTTTTAAAGAAAGTTAAGTTTCTTTAACTGGACTCTGACTATTTCCTACACACTTGCCTATGTTGACCTATGAAATGAAAGCTGACTGATAAATGGATGGTGTTTGAAGTTGGGACCTATGACAAGGACTCAGGGCGAGTCCTCATGAATGGAATCGGTACCCTTCTAGAACCCACCAGTGCTCCCTAGAGTCTCTGTATTGTAAAGAGTTAATGAGAAACCAGTGATTGATCCATTGCTCTGTAGCTGGGAATAATGTATCCCCCATCCCAAATGTGACATGTTATTACTATGTGGGGTTTGGTTTCAGCAGTCCAAGAGGATTAAGACAATAGCTATCAGTGCTAATTAGAGGCAATTTCAAATTCTAGGAAAAATCGAAAAGACTTAGAAATGAATGATAGCTTCTCATTTGTTGGGTGTTGAAAATACAATCCAAAATTCAACAGAGTTGGGGAGGTTTTGGATGGCACAATGAGAACTGTAAATTCTTAGATTTAAAAGTGGAAAATATTGATTCTTCCTTGGAGGAGTTTGTGTGTGGGTGGAAATGTTATAAAGTGCTCAAGGTATTTGTGACACAGATCACAGTTACAGTTTTCTAGGGCTATGGGGGGGGTGGCAGCTCTTTACATTTAATTATTTTAATACTCATTTGGCAGGGAAAATTGATACTGGTTGTGGGATTGGTGTTGAATTATTGTATACCTAAAACACAGCTTTGTATATCATGGTTGTTTAATTAATCAAACACTTAATAATTGCTTTATTTTAATACTGGAGCAGTGAGATAAGGACTCACCAAATAAAATCAGTGTTCCTCTCCATGAGACCTCAATCTCTCACCTTTCATGTCAAAAGATCTGAATTAAGAATCTTAAGATAGGAAATTTTGCTGAATTGTTCTTTTTGGAGATAGAAGAAGGATCCATGATCCAAGAAATGTGGGTGGCCTTGGGAAGCTGGAAAAGTAAAGAATGTTTTCCTCAGAGCCTCTAGAAAGAAATCCAGTATTGCCAAATCTTTGATTTTAAGCCAGAAAGACCCCTTTTTAGCTTCTGACCTCTGTAGTTATGAGAGTTATTTTGTGGTATTTACAACCACTAAATCTATGGTAATCTTATGACAGCAAAAATGAAAAAAATAAACTAGTACAGCTTGTTTTTTTAATTATTCATATAGCCTTGTTGCAATAGTATTATAATTTATAGTATTAATGTGATATTAATGTTTAGCTCATATAGTTTTCTATATGTAAGTTTTATCTAGAGGGATGATTTTCCACCACTGGTCCACAGTCATTGTACTGATCCACAGGTATGAAAAGATTGAACAGTGATTTTGACAGCTGATTTTTTGCCTTGTATCTGGCAATGTGTGGAGACATTTTTATCTTCATAACCAAAGAGTAGAGGCCAGATATGCTGCTGAATATTCTGTCTTCCATGGAAAAACTAGCCAGCACCCTCTTTCTGTCACGATCATGATCACGATCATCCTGTTGTTCATCGATTTCCTCGAGCCAGGCACCAGTAACGTCTCCTTCATCCTAGCCTTTGAGATTTTAGAAAGTGCCATATTCAAAGCTCTTTCAGGGTCAGGAGAATGAGACCCATCATTGTTACTAGTTTTTGGCAGTTTTTGGTATATTAAGTACACCACAGGGAGTTTGAGATTCTTTTGAGTCCACACTGTCATTGTTTCCCAAAAATTTTTTTAAATTTATTTTTTTATTAGCGAAACACCATGAGGTACAGTTGTAGACTTACAAACTTTCGTGCTTGAGTTTCAGTTATACAATGATCGAGTACCCATCCCTCCACCAGTGCCCATAAATCCTGTTATGTCTTGTTCATTTCTTTTCTCAGAAAGTGGTTAGCTTTATTGAATTGAATTTTATATCCCTGAGAAACAGCTAAAATTCAGTACTCAATAAAATGCAACATGATTTTTGGTGATATAGATATTTCAGACTTTCTTTTGAGGGATGAAAATCAAGTGCCCAGTTTATTTATCTTGGCAGGAGCTCTGCAGTATTTACCATAAATATTTGAAGAATGGAAAGCTCAACTGCCACAGAAAGAGTGCTCCCAACCAGAGCTCAGAAGGAATAATGAATAGTGACACCTGCTTCAAGTGTGCAGTCTTCTTGTGAGTAGAACTGCTAGGAAAATGAGGGAGGGTTTTGTCCCTCTGTTTCATTGCTGTTGCTGTTTTTTTTTTTAAGTTTTACTGCATTTTATTTCCTGAGGATTTTCCATCAGTATTTTAATAGTACATTCTTTATATAATGTAATAATTATTACAAATAATTCTAGCATAATTATTATCAAAGAATAATTATAGTCATAATTATCAAAGAATAATTCTAGCATATTAATCATATGGTTGAATTTGTATGGTAGGATAAAAGTGATGTATGAAAT
>JAOXYA010139389.1:0-10132 GCA_028565675.1 Sorex palustris | reverse complement strand
AAACACAGTAACAACAAAGTCTCCAATGGAGACGTTACTGGGCCCGCTCGAGCAAATCGACGAACGGGAGGGCCTTTACCTTTATCTTTTTGTATTTCTTCTTGATATATTTACATAACACATGTTATATATTCTTTAAACTTTATTACTTATCCATCTCAGTTCATTTCAACTTATTCTGAAATACCATAATCAAGGAATTTTTCAGAAAATACTTAGCATGCACCTGGTGTATGTCTGACTGAAGCACCATGAGAGGGAGTGTATAATAGCGATTACAGAGACATCTGATCAAAACAAAACATTTCTGACCCATAGAATACCCTGACAGTTAGTATTTGGTACTTTTTGTAGTGTATCTTTTCAAATTACTTTCTAGATCCTCAGAGAGACTATATGTTTTGAGGAGAAATATTTTATGTATTTTACATTTGGTGTCCAAGATCCTCTAACAGTGCCATTAATTATCCATAAGTGGTGGTGCTGGATGACTGAGAAAGTGACAGCCAGTGGAGTGGTTAATTAAGCTGCAGGCCTCTCTTAGGTATGGCTTATTTATCTTGTGTTATTAGACAGTGGCATAAGCATTCCTACCTTCAGTGCTGATCATTTGGTGGGGGAGGGAGACTGCTTCCTAATGGCAGTGGGGAGTAACCTTCATGAATCTTCAACCTGGTAGTTTAGTTCTGATGATTCAGTGCTCAGTCAAGTCAATTGGAGCTATTGGAGCTGCTCCACCCTGGGCAGAACCCAGGGGTTATCAGAACCATGCTCAGTGGTGCTTGGGGGCAGAGGGAGGGTGGGGCAAGTGGTACCAGGAACAAACTGAGTCTCCCTTTGCAAGTCTTCTCCTCCATCTCTTTGAGCACCTCCCCTGCTGTTCTGCCCTTCAGTACTGTTAAAATTTATGTTGATGGGAATTCCTTGGAATGGAACACCATGCAATGCCCCTAAGAGAAAAACTAGATATATAGTCTCCATGTGTTGATGTGCAGTATATCCTAGCTGTGGGCATCTCTCTCCTCTTGCCCTTTTAGGACAGGGGAACCCTTTGGGTTGGACATGAACTTTGCGACTCACTCATTCTGCTGGCTGATACAATAAATCTGCCTTAATATCATCGATGTCCAGAATGACCTTGGAGCTTCTCATAGACACTTTCCCTTTAGTAGGAATACCCTCACATCATACTTTAATCTAAATATGACCTTTACCATGAACTCTTCCCTTAATTCTGCTTTGGCATAGCGTTTTGATCATTCCCTCATTTGCAGTATAATTACATTTTGCCTTACTTTAGAGTATTTGTATATTTGCCTTTAGTTCATCTCTTATTTTTTAAACAAATACTCACATTATCATTCAAATGTGGGGGATATAAAATTGTATCATACATGCTGTGGCCCCTGTTCTGAAGAAGTTCTCAGTCTCAAGGCAGAGGCAGGCATGTAACAACCAGAATGAAGTCTTTCCCAAAATGAAGACTTTTGTCCGTCCATTACCAAATGTAAACTGCCTGTACTATTGCCAAAAAGTAGCATTTTTTAGAAGTACAAAGCCATATTTGTAAGATATTAAAGCCAATAACTCCCTGTGCACAAGGAACAAAACGCCAATTTGAATAATAGTGGGAAGAGCTCTCCTATCACATTGAACCACATTAGAGGAGCCCAAGAGTTTATGCCAGCTCAGAAACCAACACAGTGTTTCGGGGGAAGTGCAAATTGTACCTTAGTAAAAGAGCAGAGGACTTCTTAATCCTTAGGGGTTAGTCTAGGGAAGAGGAAGAAGCTGACAGTTGGGGGGACTTGACATAAGTTTTAGGACTAAAATATAAAACTCATCTTATGATTTAGAATCTGACTCTAGAAAGTCTCCCTGTACAGTCTCCTTGAACTTGGGCTAGCACAGAGGGTAGGGCGTTTGCCTTGCATGCGGCCGACCCAGGTTTGATTCCTCCATCCCTCTCCAAGAGTCCTGCAAGCTACCAAGAGTATCCCGCCCACACAGCAGAGCCTGACAAGCTTCCCGCTGCATATTCGATATGTCAAAAACAGTAACAAGACTCACTTCCTGTTCCTGGAACGAGAAGACGCCATTCAGCTACACTAACATGCATGGGGAATGAATGGGGATGTTACTGGTGTTTGCTTGAGCAAATCGATGAACAACAGGAAACAGTGCTGCAGGATTACAGTGCTATACAAACATACATGTATGCATGTATACATAAATACATGCATGTTCACAAAGACCGAGAATATAATTTGTTTATTCATTCCATTTCTGTGTGTGTGTGTGTGTGTGTGTGTTTGGGGTAGAGGTTCGACCACATCTAGCAGTACTCAGCAACTACTCCTTGCCATGTGTTCAGCTGTGACCCCTGTAAGGTCACTGAGGACCATAGACAATACTGAAGACTAAACAGGGTAGTTGCATGGAAATTAAGCACCTTAATCTCTATACTGTCTCTCTGGCTCAATAGACATTGGTTAAATGATTCTGGACATGCCATACACCCTTAGTGGACTTCAGATCCTCTGCTGGAGATGTATGTGCAGAACCTCATTTGCCTTAGGTTGTCTGCTAAATTGTATCATTCTCCCACTGCTGGAAGCTTCATGTCCTTGTCAGAGCCTGTGCTTGATCTGTGTGGGGTATGGATCTCCTGAATTAGCTGAACTAATGGAGGAGTGAGAATGCCCAAAAGGAGAGAGAGAGAGAGAGAGAGAGAGAGAGAGAGAGAGAGAGAGAGTGCCTGAGACAGAGGGAGAGGAACAGTCTCTGCCATAGAGGTAGGCTGGAGGTTGGAGGATTGTGGGGGTTGATCGAAGGGAACCCGGAACACTGGTGCTGAGTAACGTACTCTAGTGGAGGGATGGGGTTGGAATATTGTGTGACTGAGATCTACTCATGAACTGCTTTATAAGGGTCTATCTCACAGTGATTTAATTAAAAAAAATTTAAAAAGAGTGTGCCGGCATGATAGATGTGTGCTGAAAGTAGACTATAGAACAAACATGATGGCTGCTTAGTGCCTATGCTGCAAACCATGACACCCAAAAGGAGAGAGAGAATAAGAGGGAATGTGTCTGCCACAGAGGCAGGGGGTGGGAAGGGGTAGGGGTGGCGGGAGGGACACTGGAAACACTGGTGGCAGAGAATGAGCACTGGTGGAGGGATGGGTACTCAAACATTGATTGAGATCTAATCACGAAAATTTGTAAGTTTGTAACTGTATCTCACTATGATTCATTAAAATAACAAAAAAAATTTAAAAAGAGTGTGGTTTTATAGTGCTATTTGTACCATGTTTTATTTAAGAGTTAGCACTGAAGACCAGCATTCTTATTTCTAACCCATCTGGCTCATGACTTAATATCAAAGGATGTACTAAAATTACTCACTAAATAAATGTTCTTTTTTTCCCCTTGAGAATATAACCTGCCCAAAGGTTGTCAGCTTTACCATATGTCTTTGTATTTTGCTAGATTAAACATTTTTGTTTCCTTGCAACCAAGTAGCTTTTAGTTCTTGTGATTCATATAGTAAGACCTACAATACTCAGAGAACTATAGTTACCCTTCAGAATGTATTGAATGTGTCTTCAAAGAGCAAATATGGCCTTATGCCTCATGGATTACAAAAAAAATGTAATCAAAAGAAGGGGATTTATTGTTCATTATTTTATGATTTATGATTAATCTCCTAGTTTGTCTTCTGGCACTGGCTGAGGAGTTTTTCCCCCTAATTTGGACAACGTGGCTAGTCTACATGTGTTGAACATTCCCACCAGAACTCATGAAGCCAGTTTGTGCCTTACCAGTGTTCAGTGTGTGAAACTTTCTTTTCGGATGTTCAGTTTGGTTACTTATTCTCTGAGAAATGGACTGGGGTTACTATCCCTCTGAATTGATGCAAGTCAATCTCTTGAGAGTTCGTGGATTTGAAAGTATGGGCATGAGTGAGTTGATTCACTGGGCAACCATTTGAGCATGGAGTCTGATTTGCTGTGTATGTTCTTCAAGATGTCCATGCAATTCCCCTGAGTGTCACTTGATTGTGCTGCTCTTCTTCAGCATCATCCATCCTAGCATCAAGAGATATGAGACCTTCAGAGTTATGATGTGATTCAGTCTCTGAAGTGCTGGGACCTCACTCTGCTCAATTGAGAACATCAGACCCTAATTATTGACTTTTCCTCTGTTAGCTTTTTGACAATTTGATGTTTAGCCTAGACTGTTGACTTTCCCTACATCTAATCTAAATTTCAGAATATCACAGGAGAGATGGGCAACTGGAGCGATGGCACAGAGGGTAGGGCATTTGCCTTGCATGCAGCCAACATGGCCAACCCGAGTTCGATTCCTCCGCCCCTCTTAGAGAGCCTGGCAAGCTACCAAGAATATCTCACCTGCACTGCAAAGCCTGGCAAGCTACCCGTGATGTATTCGATATGCTAAACACAGTAACAACAAACTCTCACGATGGAGACGTTACTGGGCCCGCTCGAGCAAATCGATGAACAACGGGAGGACAGTGACAGTGACACAGGAGAGACAGCGAATTTGATTGATTAGTATCAAATATCCAAGAGCCACATATAATTAATAATTTAAAAATGGTGGTCCCTTAATAGTAACCTCAGAGCCCCATAACAGTACTTGGATCAGAGCTCGACTTAAAAGAAGGCCTGGTAGCGGTCACCCAGACCTAAATTGGTATTTTTCTTGTTCTGAGTGGTTGTCCTTTTGTCTCCCTATCTCATTTGGGGGAATACAAGCTATCAGTTTGTTCTTTGGAATACATTACGAGCCAAATAAATGAAAAATGAGCTTTTACACACAAATTAGATTTCTTGAAGAACACAAACAGTATGAAAAATAGACACATTAGAACAATTTATATTAAAAAGCAGGACTAATGGGAAAGGCAACAAGAAGATGAAGTGAGAGACTTCTGCAAAATCACTTAATAAGATGCCCTTCTATACATCCTCACACCTATCTCTTCCTCAACGACAATAATTTGACATCCATCTGGAAACTATAGCATCTTTTTGTTGTGGAAGGCACAACCATGGTTCTCTTAATCTTCATACTTTGTTCAGGGTTCACTCCTGGCAGTGTTTGGTGGACCTTCATGGTACTGGGTATGGAACTGGGGTTGGCTAACCACGTGCAAGTGGCAGCTCACTTAAGCCCCTTCAGAACCAGGGCATATTTGTGGGAACTTTGGGATCCTATTTAGCTCAAAACTAGAGCTAAGGGGGCTTAGGAGGCTCCTGTTTAGCTCAAAACTGAGGAGAGCCATAATGAGGAGGCAAGCTTACATTTGCCTGACTCTGATGGTGGCATCAGGTACAGAAATGGAAATAGCCCACATTCCTGAGACCAGCTAGTGCCCCCCGGTGGTATAGGCTTTATCTTTAGCCTCCATGAGCAAAGAACCAGGGAAGATCCATATCCTCTCACAGATCCTGAAGTGATTGAAGTGACTGAGGCAGTCCTAGTGCTTCTCAGCAGTGGTGGAAAAGTCCCAGAAGATGACACCATCAAGATAGTGTACTGTTGTGTGTACTGCAGTTCCCCTCGCAATAAGACCAGTTAGCAACAGTTCATTGGTAGGACTTTATGTTAAAATATTGGAAACTGGGGATGAAGAAGTATTTCATTATAAGGGTGACAGAAAGTTTCCCTTTGATCATTTGGTCCCTCCCCAAGCTGCCCAGAGCCCGTAGAGAGGTACCCCAGTACCCGTAATTTTACCTGAGAGAAAAGAGAACCTGAGGGGCACAGAAACTCCCTCAGCATCAATTCCACCTAAATAAGGAACTTGGTAGTGATAACCAAGGCCTGAGATCCCACCAGACTGTAAAGGGCTTGTTAAGCAACCTTTTCTTTTTTTTCTTTTTTTGTTTTTGGATATGCCATGTTTTTTCGTTTGTTTGTTTGTTTTTTATTAATTAATTTATTTATTTTGAATACCCATCCCTCCACCAGTGACCATTTCCCATCACCACGAATCCCAGTATCCCTCCCACTCCCCATCCCCCTCATCCTACCCTGCTTCTGTGGCAGGGCATTCCCTTTTGTTCTCTCTCTCCTATTGGGTGTTGTGGTTTGTAAAAGAGTTAAGCCTGATTTTCAGGGAGAAACGTCGGATGATTTGCTTTCCATTGATCACTTTGTATATAAGAAGATGTTGCGCGGCTGCGTAAGCAGCCTCACAGTTTGGAGTAAAACTCCTGGTTCCTGCAAGCCTGAGCTATGCTTGTAGAGGCTCATGGTCACCGGAGTTCCATCTGGAGGAGGCGGGATGTGGCACCTACACCATCTGGTACTTCCCAGTGTTCTCGGCTCTTTTTGGGACCTGGAGCATTCTCCGGGAGCTGTGGAGCATCCCAGTGGCCTTTCTTCTCTGTGTCTAAGCAACCTTTTCAATGGAAATCATTTTATGATACACATGGCCATATGTATGTAACTATCAGGTTGTGCATTTCAGACTTATTCAGAATTGACAATCACTTATATTTCAACAAGCTGAGTAAGGTAACACAGTGACTGAGAAGTGTGGAAGATCCTGTTTCAGGGAGTATTATCCATACAACTCAGTAGAGAGAAGTCTGGCAATTATCACGAAATCATTTAAGTTAAACATTATTTAGACCCAGAAGTACCATCTCTGTGAAATGAAGCCTGTAGATATAGGCACACATTTTTGAAATTTTATACATACATACACAAAGATAGTCATCACAAATATTTATTCAAAATGTCTACATGAATGTTCACATAAACAAGACAGACAAAATGCCCAGTATGTTAGAGAAAAATTATTACAATATCAGGGGGGAATAGTGAATCAATGAATAAGACATGTTGTTCCTGCCTCACTCAGCTCCTCCAGTCTTTCCTTAGGCCCATCCAGTGTAAGGACTGTGTGCACAGTTTTAGGTGTTTTCAAATGCCTTCTTTTCACCTGTGAGTCCCTTCCTTCCTTCCTTCCTTCCTTCCTTCCTTCCTTCCTTCCTTCCTTCCTTCCTTCCTTCCTTCCTTCCTTCCTTCCCTCTGTCTGTCTTCTTTCTTTCTCACACCTGATGGTGCTCAGGGATTGCTCCTGTCTCTGTACTCAGGGGAATCACTCCTAGCGGTACTCAGACTACCATATGAGGTACCAAGAATTAAACTGGTTAGACCATGTTCAAAGCAAGTACAATACCTGATGTACTACTTCTCCAATCCCATCATCTGTGAGTTCTTTAATCTGCTGTTCTTGAATGCTTATCCTGAAAAATATCAAGTTATCAAATATCAAATATCAAAAAACATTAGGCATTTCTTTCATTGTCAGCTAAAATGATTGAAGTAGACATATTACTCTTGTAAGATGGCAGTGTGCCACTAATGAATCTACAAGTTTGAAGTAGCCTGAATTGCCACAATGATCTTAAAAGTTTTAAAGACATTTAGGCCCAAGACCCAGAAAAGTCAAACAACCTTGAGAAACAAAGTTGGAAGAGTCACAGTTCCTGACTTTAGCATTTTTGATGGAGTGAGTCAAGATTGTGGTACAGGCCTAGTAGGTGGTGCTGGAACACTCCTTATGTCTACATGAAGAGTGGACCCTCTTGTCGTGTGACACTTGCAATGAAAAAGAATTAGTGACCTTCACTTAGAAGCACAATGGGAAACATTTGGAAGAAAACATTGAAGTAGATCTTCAGGAGATTGGAGTAGGTGATGATGACTTAGCTATGACATCAAAAAGCACTAACCACAAAATTAAAAAAAATATAAATTGAACTTCATTAGACTTCAAATCAATTCTTGCCTTATGCCTTTGAAAAGAATAGAGTGCCTATCCGTATGTGTATGTCCACATGTTCCATCCTGATACCACCCCACATTTCTGGGTGTGTGTCCCTGGCACCACAAGTGCAACCCCCTGTGCATTATAACGAAGTGTGTCTGTGAACAGAACAATCAAATGTCCGACTTTAATATTGCAACCATGATGATAGGAACAACAAAGCGAAGAGGGGAGGTAAAATTAAATCAAATCACCTTTGTGTCAAAGATACCACAGAGTGGGAAAAGTTTATTTGTGAATCATATATGTCTTATAACTATTTAATATACAGAGTATGCAAAAACCCTCCAAATCACAACAACAAAAAGACACAGTTAAAAATGGACCAAATAGGGGAGATAGGGTGTGGGGGGAGGGCTACTTGGATCATTGGTGGTAGATAATGGGCACTGGTGAAGAGATGGATACTCGATCATTGTATAACTGAAACCCAAGCATGAAAGTTTGTAAGTCTACAACTGTACCTCATGGTGCTTCACTAATAAACATCTTTTAAAAAATGGACCATATAGGGAAGATGGGGTGGAGGGTGGGAGGGCTACTGGGATAACTGGTGGTGGATAATGGGCACTGGTGAAGGGATGGGTACTCGATCGTTGTATAACTGAAAACTAAGCACAAAAGTTTGTAAGTCTACAACTGTACCTCATGGTGTTTCACTAATTAAAACAAATGGACCAAACATTTGAATACATATTTCTCCTTAATAGGGATATACAAATAACTAATAAGTACCACGAAAAGATGTTCAACATCGTTTATCATTAAGGAAGTGCAAATCAAAACCATAGTAAAATTCCATTTCTATCCAGTATAATGGGTATAATTTGTAAAAATATTTACAATAACAAGTGAGATTATGGATAAAATGGAATCTTTCAGCATTCCTCAAGGGAATATAAAATGATACTGCCACTTAGGAAAAATAATCTGACAGTTTCTCAAAAATGTTAGACACACGTTGCCTTGAAAGCAAAAAGTCTAGTCCTATTTTTCACTCCAGGGAAATGAAACAGGCAGAAAAACCTTATATGTAAATGTCATAGCAACAATTTTCACCATATACAAAAGTAAAGCAACTCAAATATTAATCCACTGATGCATAGTTTTTAAAATGCCTTATGGCGGTACAATATATATTAGCTGTGAAAGAGGAATGAAGTTGGGCCCATTTAAATGGTGGAGGAAGTCAGGTGTAGGGGCTGGTTGGCCTAATAGGAGGGAAGGGGAATCTGCCAGTTGCTATTTCAGAAAGACCAGAGCTTCATGGCACTCCTGAAGCTGCAAATACAGTTGTAGGACACCCCCTCTGAATCTCTCAGTACAATAGAAGCACAGAAAATTTGTTTTTGTTTTTTTTTTTTGCACAGTAGAAGCACAGAAAATTTGGGTTTTTTTTAAACATTTAAATTTAGTGAATCCCTATGAGACACAGAATTGTTCATGGTTGAGTTTCAGTTGTATAATGTTCAAGCACCCATCTTTTCACCAGTGTTCACTTCCTTCCATAAATGTCTGCAGTTTCACTCATACCCACCTTCAGCCTGTCCCTGTGGCAGAAACTTTTTCTTTTCCTTTCCTCTTAGGCACTGTGATTTGCAATATAATTACTGAAAGGGAATCATGCATATCCTTTTATCTCCTTTCAGAACCCAGCTCTTGTCTGGAGTGAACATTTCCCACTATCATTGTCATAGTGATTCTCTGACCTAACTGCCCATCCTGAAGGGACCAGTCCTCCTGACCTTTGTTTCTATTGCCTTTGGTATTATTCTACTGGGTTGGAGCTATAGCACAGCTGGTAAGGCGTTTGCCTTGCACGCAGCCTACCTGGCCTACCCAGGTTTGGTTCCTCCGCCCCTCTCGGAGAGCCCAGAAATTCACCGAGAGTATCTCACCCATACGGCAAAGACTGGCAAGCTCCCCGTGACGTACTCGATATGCCAAAAATACAGTAACAAGAGTAACGATGGAGATGTTACTGGGTCCTCTTGAGAAAATCGATGAACAACTGGAGGACAGTGAGAGTGATTATTCTACTACTATGCTTCTTTATATCCTGCAAATGAGTGTGATCACTCTATGTCTGTATTTTTCCCTCTGATTCATGTTACTCAGCATGATATTCTCCATGTCTACCCATGTATTAGCAAATTTCATGACTTCAATTTTTTTCCTGTAACAGCACAGCGGTAGGGCGTCTGCCTTGCACGCAGCCAACATGGCCGACCCGAGTTCGATTCCTCCGCCCCTCTCGGAG
>JAOXYA010139371.1:0-10133 GCA_028565675.1 Sorex palustris | reverse complement strand
GTGGGATTAGATTATCTGAAACTTCTGTATAAATTTTTTGGAGAGGGGCACACACCTCAGGGTTTAGTCCTGCCTCTGCATTTAGGAATCACTCCTGACAGGGTTCAGGAACCATATTGGATGCTGGGGATCAAAGCAGGGTTTGCTTCATCTAAGACAAGTCCCGTACTGGCTCTGGCCAGTATTGCTCTGGCCCCAAATTTCACATAATTTTTACTTCCAGTTCAGTTCAGAATTCCTCAGTTGTTTTGTACTTAAAGTGCTTAAGGGGGCTCTCCATCTCTTTCCATGTGATATTTTCCTTCATTTCTTCCCTAAAGTTAAGTTGAAAAGTAATCTGCTCATTTGGCAAACCTGTGCAACAGTTCTATCTCCTTATCTCTGTTTTCTACAACTTGAACGAATTCTCATTTAACCGAGATAGGGAGGTACTATATATGAGACTAAGGAACCTTTTCTTTAGTTGTTTTGGAATATGTGATGTCAATTAAAAAAATATTGCTGCTTAAGAGCTATCTTTATGATTACCTGCAATCTGGTATGTTATTAATCTATGTGTAATGATTGGTGTTAGATTTATATTACGAAGAATGTTATCTAATCCCCCCCCCCCAAAAAAAGGAAAGCTAAATCTGGTAGCTTTTATTCTGCAGTATAAATCATTTCCCCTAATTGTTTTTCTTTTTCACTGATATCAGTTAAAGATAAATATACTGAAGCCAGAGAGAAAAGGCTCTTGTCTCAACTGCTGCTGACCTGGGTTTGATTACCCAGCACCACATATTGTCCCCGAAGCACTACCAGAAGCACTGATCCCCGGGAGTAGGAATAAGCCATGACTGAGGACAGCCATGTGTGGTCCCATTTCCAACCCCCTCCCCAGATAATAAAGATACACATGTTGCAAACACATAAAATAGGTTAAGACTCACATTTAATTGTCTTGTGTTTTTCTGTTTGTAAGAGAGGTGTCTTGATGGAAATAGTAATTAAAATTTTCTCTAGGAAAAAAATCCCAGAATCAGATAGCTTCATCAGTTTATTTCATAAAACTTACAAAGAAAATACTGCTGCTGAACTCTTCAAAAAACTTGGAGGCCAGGAACATAGTCTAGGAGGTCATTAGTAGCCTCGTCCCCAGACCAGAAAAGTACAGTGCATAAAGAGACCAATAAAAATAAAACTGCAAACCAATATTTCTGATTACATAGATGCATAAGTCCTCAACACAATTTTGGTCAATCTAACAATACGTTTAGATTATCATAATACTTGGATTCATTCCAGGAATACCGTGATAGTTCAGCATTTGTAATATATCATAGCAACAAATCAAAATCTTACTACAAAATATGTACCTTGATAAAGCTTTTTCTTGTTTATTTTTGGGGTTTTTTTTTTTGGAGGGGGGGCACAGCTGACTGCTCAGGGCTAACTCCTAGCTCTGTGCTCAGGGACATGGTGGTGCTTGGGGGACGTATCACATATTGGGTTCCGGGGATTGAACCCAAGTTGGCTACATGCAAAACAAATGCCCTACCTGCTTTACTATCTCTGGCCCCTCAAAAAAAATTTTTTTTTAATTATGGTTTTTGGGCCACACTGGGAATTGCTGGGGATTGCTCTGGGAGCTGCCTGGGGGACTATGTGGTACCTGAAATTGAATATGGGCCTCCTTGCTGGCAAACCATGCACACTAACCCATAGAGCTGTGTTTCCCACCTCTCAGCATCCTTTTGTGGTAGCACAGTAATTGTGGCTAGAAAAAACATACCTCAGTATGATAAGGGCTATATATAATAAACCCTCCACTAAGAATGGTGGAAATTGAATTTTTTTTTTTAAATGTATGGACAAGACAAGATATCCACTCAACACTTCTCTCCAACATGGTTTTAGAAGTCCTAGCCAGAGTAGTTAGGTAAGGGAAAAAAATCCAGTTTGGAAAATAAGGCTATTGCTGTTGGTGAGCAACATGAAAGTATACATAGAATACCCTGGACTCCACAAAAATGCTATTAGCAGTAATGAGTTCAGTAAAACGTCAGGATACAAAATCAATATATAGAAATATTTTCTACATGCAAACATAGAATTAAAATTATGGAAACCATCCCATTTACAATTGCATCAAAAAAATAAAGTACTTGGTGAAAGAACTATATACAGAAAATGAGGTATATTGACACAAATGGAAAGACAGCATGTTCATGAATTGGAAGTATACTGGTAAAGTGGCCGCAGTATAACCACTTATAAACCAATCTATAGAGTGAACATAATCCCAGTCAAAAGACCATTCACTTTTTTCCCCCAAGGAAGTAGAATAGTTAAAAAACTTGTATAGGGGATGGAGTGATAGTACAGCAATAGTTACAGTGATAGTTTGCCTTGCACGCGGCCGACCCAGGTTCGATTCCCAGCATCCCATATGGTTCCCTGAGCACCACCAGGAGTAATTCCTGAGTGCAAAGCCAGGAATCAAACCCCTGAGCATCATCGAGTGTGACCCAAAAAGCAAAAATTAATAAATAAAATTTGTATAGGATAGTGAAAATAAAAACACTCCCAAAAGAGAAGGATAGAAGAAAAGTGCTCTCTGACTTCAAATTGTTGCAGAACAATAGCAATTAAAATAGTCTATTACTGTAATAGAAACACATCAGTGGAATAGGAAAGAAATACTAGAAATAAATCCCTATTTATAAGCATCTAATCTACAATAAAGGAGTGAGTCCATAAGATGAAAAACCTCTTAAAATGGTCTTGGAAAAAATGGAGAGCCACATGCAAAACAAAAAATGAAATCACCATATATAAAAAATGGTGTAATATATATTGCATTTATTACACCATATATTAAAAAAATCAACTCAAGGGGCCGGAGCGATAGTACAGCAGGTAAGGTATTTGCCTTGTATGTGGCCTACCTGGGTTTGATCCCCAGCATCCCATATGGTTCCCCAAACACCGCCAGGAGTGATTCCTGAGTGCAGAGCCAGGAGTAACTCCTGAGCATTGCTGGGTGTGACCCCCCATAAAAGCAAAAACAAAAAAACTTGGTACTAGGCCTGAAACTATCAGGTACACAGGAGAAAACCTGGTTGAGATACACCATAGCACCCCAATATCAGTTATATTTTGGAGACTTCTTTAGTAAAAGAAATTAGTTAAAAATAATTGAGTCTGCATTGGATTAATAATATTTTACACAGCAAATAGACCTACTATAAAAACAAAAGACAACCTTAGCAATTGGGAGGATGTGTTTGCACATCATATGTCAACAGGTGGATGTCCAAAATATATAAAGAACTACACAACTTACTAATAATAGTTTGTAAATCACAGTGCCCAAAAGTAAGGGAAAAAACTGCACAAATTGAAAACAAAAAGCAACATCTGAAGAGGCAGTACTCCTAAGAAGACATACAAGTTATCCACATATACATTAAAGAGAACTGATCAACATCATTAGGAAAATGCAAATTAGAGTTAATTGCTCCACACCTCTGAAAATGGCATATATAAAAAAAACATCAGAGGCCAGATAATACAGAGGGTAGGGCCTTGTGCATGGTGAACCTAGGTTCCATCTCCAGTGCTCCATATGATCCCCTCAACTTCTGGGCTTGATCCCTGAACAAAAGCAAAAAAAAAAAAAAGGCAGGAAATAAATATTGTTGAAAACATGGAGAAAATTGAACTGATATATGGTTAGGTGGGAATAAGTTGATGTCTCTGTGGAAAACAGTAGTGAGGTTACTTAGAAACAAAAACAGAAAGCAGAGCATGAGGCTTTCAGTGGTAGAGTGTATCCCCCACATATGTGATACCTTGTGTTTGATCTGCTGCACTGAGTGGTCCAGTGTACTGCCAGGTATATATTTTGGGCTCTTAAACCACCCTCCCCCACCCCTATCCCTATATACGCACTTGAACACACACACCACCATTGGATGTGGACCAGAGCAGTAATAACAACAGCAAAGGGGGAAAAATGCAATGACAAGGCAGTACTATTCTAAGCATTTATCTGAAGATAATAATTTGGAGGAATGTTTCCATTCCTATGTTAATAACAGCATTATTCACAATAGCTAAAACACCAGTTTAAGTGCCCATCAACAAACTGCTTGTTAAAGAAGCTGGGGTTATATGTTGTGAATGGAACTCCACCATTTAAAAAGATGTAATCCCGAGCGAGAGAGAGAGTGCAGGAGGTAAGGCACTTGCCTTGCATCCATCCAATCCTGGATTGATCCTGTGCACTGCATGTTATTCACCAGTCAGGTGTTGTCCCAAAAGAACAATGAAATCATGCCTTTGGAAACGGAATAAATAAAATTTAAGGTAGCTGTGCTGAGTGAAATTAGGAAGTTATACTTGCAGCATAGTTTCACATAAGCAAAAACTATAAACAATGGTGGTTTCTGAGATAATGGGAGAGGGTAGTGGAAAGGATGGGTAGAGAGGACTTTTTGGTGCTGGATGGCATTGGAGTTTTGAGGGTGGGCACATTGAGTCTAAAAGAGGTGTAAAATGTTAGCCTTGAATTTGTTTTTAATGATATTTGTAAACGTCTAAAGAAACCTTTATTTTGCTTGTAAACTTAATTATTCACATATTCCTGCAAATACATGAAGGAAATACGGAGTTAACATTTTTTCTGATTGCTATTCTATTGCTATTGGGCTGAAGCGATAGCATAGCAGTAGGGGATTTGCGCTGCATGCTGCGGGCCTGGCCGACCCAGGTTTGATTCCTCCGCCCCTCTCGGAGAGCTCAGCAAGCTACCGAGAGTATCTCGCCTGCACGGCAAAGCCTGGCAAGCTACCTGTGATGTATTCGATATGTCAAACACAGTAACAACAAGTCTCACAATGGAGATGTTACTGGGCCTGCTCGAGCAAATCGATGAACAATGGGAGGAGAGTGCATTCTATATGTCTCATCTTTTGTGAACTTTGTCTTAGGAGGACCATGTGCTTATAGAACTTAACCAACCTAGCACTTACTTGGTGAGAAAGAATTGGTATTAGGAATCTTAAATTTAGACGAGAGATTTATATTCCAAAGAACTAAGCCCTCAGAATTTTGGGGGCAAGTGGCACAACCCACTGTACTCAAGGCTTAACACTTGTCTCTGCACTCAAAAATCACTCTTAGCAAGGCTTAGGGGACCGCGTGTGGTGCCAGGTATCAGACCTGGGTCAGTTGTACCCAAGCACTGTATCCAATGCAAGGCAAGCACTATGCCCACTGTACTCTCTGGACCCAGGAGTTTGTGAATACCTTGTTAGCAGTCACACACAAGGTGTTAATATAACTACCTTTGTTCCCCTCAATATTGTAAGAAAGATTATTGTAGAGACATTATGCCAGACTGGAAAGTTATTTTCAACAACAAAAAAGCACAAGGGAAAGAAAGGAAGGGGTCTTGAGTGAACAAATTTGTTAAGATAATGTACAGTATTGAAAAAGACACAAAGTCATTAAAAGGGCAAGAGAATGTTAGATTTCATTTTGGAAATGTGTACTTGGTGCTTTTGTAGCTTTCTAAAATTTCTTTTTATTTCCATCAGTTATCCTTTCTGTATTTAAGATAGGAATTTCTTTGCATTCTTTGAGGGCCCCCCTGCACATTATATTTCTAGAGTTGTGGCTGCAGACTTGTGAGAATAAAGTTAGATGCTGCTATGAAAAGCCCCGCAATTGACTAAGAAGCCAGAAGTCCAGTTGGAGGACAATAATTTCTCAATAGTTTCTAGTAAGAAACATAGTGCAGGGCATAGCTTATGTGCAGGATATTTTTTTTATTTGATGTTTGGGCCACACAGCAGTACTCAGGAGTTATTCCTGGCTCTAAACTCAGGAATCATTCTTGGTCATGGTTGGGGGATCATATCGGATCCCAGGGATTGAACCCAAGTTGACCTCATGCAAGGGAGACACTGTCTGTCCTATGTAAGCACATCTGTTCAGCTTATGTGCAGTTTAGGTGATGGTAAGTCTTCTAGGCTAGGCAATGAGCTAACTTCTTAAATGGATTTTCATGTGATCTCTATAACTACTTGGTTATTAATTTCCTTATGAAGAGACCAAGGCATGATCATATAACTTGGCAAAGGTCGGCTCTATTAAATGGTCTAAACTCCAGCGCCTAAATGTTAAACAGTATGCAAAATTGCCACTTAGCTTAAACATGGTGCATGTCTGTTGGTAATAACTTGTACTACTGTAACCTTTAGAAGTTAACCATTTAATGACCAATTTTTTTAAGACTGCCTGGATTTAAAGCAGAAAGCACAAATAGAATTTATATTGCAGTTAAACATAATTGTGTAAGCAACTGATACCACTTTTACCAGATATAACCTTTACTTTATCACTTGGCTGCTTTATCTGGAGGGGCACTAAATCCTTACCTTGCTTTTTAAAGAAATACCCATTTTCTGTAAATTTGGAATAGATTGATTTATTTTAGATTAGTTCTCAACCCTGGCCACATGTTAGATGTCTAGGAAATTCTTTAAAAATAATGGCTTTGGTGCAGGAGTGAGTACAAAAGTTAAGGTGCTTACCTATGGTCCTGATTTGAATCTCACATTGTGTATAGTGCCATCACCACTATCTTCCAGTTTTGCCAGTTGCAGGGGTGCGGTTGGGGGTAGAGGACAAAAAAATCAAGAGAACCAAAGCAAAAATAATAGTTTGGTGTAATTACATCAGACTAAAAATAATAGTTTGGTGTAATTACATCAGACTAAAAAGTACCTCTACAGAGCAAAAAGATGAGGGGTTGAAGGGGATAATATAGAAATTAAGGTACTTGCTTTGTATTGGGCCAGTCCCAGTTCAATCCAGGTCATTGGATGGTTCTCCTGAGCAATGCTGGCCATGGCCTTCAAAACACAAAAAGTTATCCTACTGAATGGATGAAGATATTTATATACCCTACATCTCTCAAGGCTAATCTTTAAGATATATAAATTCAAAGCTCAACAACCCCAATAGTAACAAAAAATGAGGGAAGGGGGGGGACAGTGAAGAAAAGGGATTTAACCAAAAAGAAATAATACAGATGGTAAAGAGAAAATGCAAATCAAAACCATAATGAAATAGCACCTCACACCTGTGGAAATAGCCTACATCAAAATGACTAGAAACAAGTTTCGGCAGAAATATAAAGAGAAAGGAGCCCCATACACTCTTGGAATATAAGTGGGCTCAGTATCTATGGAGAACAGTATGCAAAGTTTTCAAAATAATAGATTCACCATGTGATCCAGCAATTTCATACTTAGGTTTCTAAAGAACACAAAAGCCCTAATTTAAAAAGATAAAATAGTAGGGCTGAGGAGGTAGTACAGGTTGTAGGGCACTTGCCTTACATGCAGCCAATCCAGGTTCAATCCCAGGCATCCCATATAATCCCCCCAAGCCCTGCCAGGAGTGATCCCTGAGCATCTATGAATGTTGTAACCCCCTTGCCCCCTCCAAAAAAACCCTTCCTGGACAAAAAGAATAATAGCTATGTTCATGGCACACTTCTTATAATAGCCAAAATCTGGGAGCAACCGAAGTGTCCAAAGGCATGAGTAAGTAAAGAAGTTGCGGCATATATACACAATAGAAAACTGCTCAGCCAGAAGATGAAATCTTGCCTCTTGAAACAACTTGGATGAAACCAGAGAGAACCATTTAACCATTTAAAAGTGTGTATAAAGATTTAGCATATGTCTAAGTTTGTTGATAATAGAAATCAGGAGAAAGACAAATAGTGCATAATCTTGTATAGGCGTTTGGGATCAGACCACTAAACTGATGAGGGGGTGGGTGATTTTGGGTAATATTTCAGCAGACTGCGGTGGTGGAGTGATATTAGAATTTTGGTGGTTTTATCATGGCAACATTAAGGAGAAGTGTGGAAATACCCTTAAAACACGCAACTGTAACTCAATACTACCTCACTAAAAATAAATACAAATAACAGTGTTGGAGATCTACTTCTACAACGTTCATCTGATGTGATTGACCTAAAGGATCTCCAATTTTTGTTTTCAGAAGTTTCCTGTGATTCTATTGTATCCATGATTGAGAACAGTTGTCCTAGACCAGTGTTCCTAAAAGTATTGTCTTTTGGGCAAGAACATCAGAATCACTTGTTAGAAATGCAAATTTTTGGGCCCACTCCAGATTTAATGAATCAATCTCTGGGAATTGGTCCAGCATTTGTTTTCTTAACTTCTCATACTGATTCTGATGAGCTTTCGAGTTTCTGAATCACTCATTGTCTTTGGCCCAGCCTTATGAGTTGCTATCCAGTAACTGTTACGAAAGAGAAATATGGGAGAAAGGCTGGTTTGTGAGTTTAAATACAGTAACCGTTTAAAAGTGTGTATAAAGATTTTAGCATATGTCTAGGTTTGTTGGTATTTTCCCCCAACATGGACAAAATTATTAGCATTAAAAGATGTTTTAAAGAAAATTATTTTAGGAACAGAGAGGTTACTCAAAGGACTAAGATTAGCATGTTTTGCATGCAAGAGGCCTAGTCCATCTCCAACTACACTACAGGTCTCCCAGTACCACTGGTGAGGCCCAAAGCCACACAAAATATTCAAACTAAAGAATCTATATATAAATTTAATTGAGAGACCATTTTCTACTGTGTAGTATTAACTTCATAAAATGCACTCCATTATGTTGATGGAAAATTTATTATGTATTGTGTTACAGGAGGTGGCCAGAGGGGTGCTCCCGAGTATTGTTCTGAATCTTGGGGGGCCACTCATGGCAATACTTGGCCCAGCTGTGCTAGCTGAATGCTCAGGCCCAAAGATGCAGTGCTGCTTGGGTCCAGTGATACTGAGGTCCTTGAGGCTACCCCTGCAGTGCTAAGGGACAATGTGGTGCTGAGGGTGGAACTCAGGGACTCCACTTATCAAACATAAGCTCCATCCCTTTGAATTCTCTATCTAGCCGTATATTGGTAAATTCCTGAATAGGGGAAAATATTCCTGAATAGTTGAATATTCTGAGATCTTGCTCTGGTTTTATATTCTGAGTCTTTTTTTTTTTTCAATTTGACTTAGGGTTGAATAGATCTTAGGTTTTCCCGTAATAACTTGTAACTGAAGATTCAGCATATACTTTATATTATTATTATTATTATTATTATTATTACTATTACTATTATTATCTCTATTTTGATTTTTGGGACACCCAACAGTTCTCAGGAATTATTCCTGGTTCTATGCCCGGGGTCACTCATGGTGGACTTGGGAATTCTATGGGGTGCTGGGAATTGAACCCAGGTTGGCAGTGTGCGAGGCAAGCACCGTACTAATTGTACTATCTCTCTGTCCCACAAATGTGAGTACCTTTAGGTAATTTTCAGGCCACCAAAGAAGGTGAAGCTGGGAAGGCTGTTGTTGGTGATTTACTTTCTTTAATTGCTATGTTGTATTTAGTGTTGTGTTTAGTGACCTCAGTTAGAGGTCTTGATTTGTAAATTTTTTAATGTCTTTTTTTTTTTTTGGCTGGGACTCTAACCACCCCCCATAGGCCACATGCAAGGCCCTACCCTACCCCACTGTGCTATTATTCCAGCCCTTTGATTTGTAAATTTTAGCTGAGTTCAATATAGAGAAAAGTTGACTAGAAAACACCCAATAATTTAAACAGGAAATCATTATATATAACGAAGGGAAAATGCATGTGAAAGTAGTCACTTTCATTTTTGTCTCATGTGACTGAATAATTGCCGAGTTAGGCAAAGTTGAAATTCTTAAAAACAAGTAAATGATTGCTAACAGTTTTCATAATGACAGGAAAATTACTGTGATTTTCCATGCTATGTAATGTTCACAGAACATTTAAAATAGAAATGTTAGTTTACTTTAGAAAAAGATTCTTTTTGTTTTGACTCCCTAGTTAATTATTCGAAGGTACCTCAAATAGGAATAATGGTTTAATCCTCTTTTAATTAAGTGATTATGCAAAATAACCCTATGTGCCAAACACTATGTAAATATTTCACCTGGATTATCTTATTTAGGGGGGCTCGTTTTTGTTTGTTGGATTTTGGGGCCACACCCAGCAGTGCTCTGGGCTTACTCCTGGCAGGC
>JAOXYA010139362.1:0-10133 GCA_028565675.1 Sorex palustris | reverse complement strand
GGCTTTGCACTCAGGAATTACTCCTGGCGGTGCTTGAGGGACCATATGGGATGCCGGGGATTGAACCCGGGTCGGCCACATGCAAGGCAAATGCCCTACCCATTGTGCTATCACTCCGGTCCCAATCTAGTGTATTTTTACATAAAAATTTCTTAGTTATTTCCCTACAAAACCAAAATTCATGTTTAAAGTTTCCACACTGAGCTGTACTCAGGGATCACTCCTGACTCTCTGCTCAGATATCACCTGGCTCTGTGCTCTGAGATCACTTCTGGTCACCAGGAAACATATACAGTGTTGGGGATAGAACCAGGGCCAGTCTGGTGCAAGGAAGGTGCCTTACCCATTAGACTATCTCTCTGGCCCAAGAGCCAATATTAAATATGGGCATATAAGCACTTTGTCAGCAATTCACTGATTTTATTATTTTGGTGGCCTGCTGTTTTATCAAATCATAACTTCTCTAATATCAAATATCAATAAAATAAGGAAATGAAAATGAACTATAAATTGTCCACCCCATTATGGACCAAATCTTCTGAGAGAATTTGCATGCATGTGAAATTCTGCCAGTGCAGAGGCTTATAAGGAGCGATGGAAAATTTGACAAAATTTAGGTCAGTTCCAAACTGCACGTGCTGAAACTGGTGATGAATAAATGACTCATCCTTTAAGGAAGACCTTGCAGAACATCACATTAGATGTATTTTTGAGAGTTTAGAGCTATCATTCAGGAGGTGGGGAAAAAAATTATTGTATGTCAATCATCTATGTTTGATGGAAACGAAGAGGATGTGTGCAAAGGCCCTGCACAGTCACGTGATGGGATTCTGAGCACAAGTTCATTCTCTTCATTTCTCTGAGATACAGTCGAGAATTTTTTAAATTCAGATTGCAAGTTCTTCTCTCCTGGAAGGGAGCATAACATGATGCTCGCCATAACCATACTGCTGGACCCCGCACCAGGCTGTTTCACTCGGGGCGCCCCTGGTGGCGGGGAGGGGGGGAGGTGAGACCCCTCCTCACCCCACCTGACCCAGCCTCAGAAGCTGAAAACCTCCAGAACTCACCTGCCACCACGCTCACGGTTGCTCTCCACACGCTCGGGCCAAGCCTCACCCACAAGTGAACGTATTCCTGGACAGTGCAGCCACAAATGTGGCAGTGCAACAACTCATATCTCACACCACCCATACTCCAAAAGTACTGCTACACATTTGATGGGGTTCAAAGTAGGAGGAAACCAATCTTAGAGGGAAATACTTTTTTTAAAGCTATATATATAAACACACACAAGGCTCAGCCTGTAACAACATATTAGTGATTTTTTACAGAAGGACTCAATGGCCCCTAGGTGAAATACAACAATATTTGCCCTCTTTCCTCTAAGGATACTTTTTGTAGCATCTTCAGTGGTTTTTCATAACAAACAATACATGATATATTATTTTGGTTCTGCTTTGGGGCAGGGGTTGGGGTTCGGAATAGAAACATTAAAAATATGGTAGTGGGAAGGTGTAACTGTGGTGTGATTGGTGCTTGGATATTAAATGTAATCAAATATTGTGAACTACTTTATAAAATAAAAAATTAAGATTTTTTAATTCAATTATACTTTTAAATCTTTTTAACTGAATCACTGTGAGATAGACCCTTACAAAGCTGTTCATAATTGGGTTTCAGTCATACAGTGTTCCAACACTCATTCCTTGACCAGTGTACATTTCCCAGCACCAGTGTCCCCAGGTTTCCTCCCTTCACCCCCCTCACACTCCTCCTCCTCCTCCTCCTCCTCCTCCTCCTTCTCTCCTCCTCCTCCTCCTCCTCCTCCTCTCCTCTTCCTCCTCTCCTCCTCCTTCTTCTCCTCCTCCTCCTCCCCTTCCTCCTTCTCCCCCTCCCCTCCCCCACCTTTCCCCTCTTCCTCCTCCTCCCTCTTCCTCTCTCTCTTTCTCTTGCTCCCTCTCTCTTTGGGCATTGTGTTTTGCAATATTGAAACTGAAAGGCTTTCAAGAATATCCCCTTACTACTTTTAACACTAGTTTTTCTACAGTATGATCATTCCCACCTATTATTGTCATAGCTGTCTCTTCTCTATCTCACCTACCCTCAGCCCCCCACACACTTGTGGTTAGATCCAACTGTTGACCAGTCCTCCTAGCTCGTTTTCCCTCGCCATGGATCATGGATATTAGTGTTCATATATATATATATATATATATATATATTACAAATGAATGCAGTCATTCTATATCTGACCCTCTCCTTATAATTGATTTCACTCAGCATTATACTCTCCATGTCCATCTATTTATAAGAAAATTTAATGATTTCATTTTTCCTAACAGCTGCATAGTTTCTCTATCCATTCGTCTGTTCTTGGGCACTCAGGTTGTTTCCAGATTCCGGCGATGGTGAATAGTGCTGCAATGAACATAGGTCTTCTCCTATTTTTGGATATAGAGCTTTATAGATGTGTTTAGCAAGTGTTTTCTCAGCAATAGGCCTTTTTACTCACCAGTCAGGATTGTGTCCCTCTTTGCAACCGTGTAAACTATACACCTAATGCCAGTTGCAGGTATAATTCTGCTCATTTATGTTTGCTTTGTTGTTCCCAGCATGATCCTCAAAGCTTCCTCTCACTTTATAAAACTGCATCTGTTTATTGTCAAAGGACTTTCATGTCATGGGTTCATTGCCATCTATCATCAGGAACTTTAAGTGAAGGACTCAAGTTGATAATGTGCTCATTTAGCGAACTATAATAAAACTCTTCTAAGACTCTCACCCTGCTTATCTCCCATATTTTAAAAAAAAAGTTTACTAAAGCACCATGGTTTACAGAGTTATTCATACATATTTTAGACGTAGAGTGTTTTATCTCCCATCCCTGGAAGTCACTGTGTTAACTTCCCTTCTTTTAAGAAAACAGGGATAAGGGTGAGATAGTCACTCTAGCTATGCCACTTGCTGGACGCTAACAGTTGTCTATTCCTTTGCATGCCTCCAGTCATCAAGCCGCCTCTGCGCCACTTTAAACGCCCTGCTTATGCCTCTAGCTCCTATGCACCTTCAGTCCCAAAGAAAACTGATGAGCATCCGGCGAGGTACAAGATGCTGGATCAGAGGATCAAAATGAAAAAGATTCAGAACATCTCACATAACTGGAACAGAAAATAGGTGGAAAGGAAGAGAGGAAGTGAAGAGGCCCCCATCTCCCAGCACTCAACTGGCCACTGCAAGATGCTCCTGCTCCATCCTGGAGGGTCTTTGGGACTGGTGGCATCATGGTTGACTCTTCCAGGGCAAAGTCAAGGCTGTCTGTGATCTCCTTTTCTTAGGTTATATATAGTCTTTAAGCTGCTGGATTTGAAAGGCAATACAGACTCAGAAAAAATAAGTTAGAGGGTTGTTTCTTGTGGCTTTGATTGATAGAGCTGTTTCAAATGATAAATTGGACCAAAAATTAAGTACTGCAACTTCTTCAGGATGATAAAAAAGAAAAAGAAATTTCTCCCATTGTGATTCTTTATTCCCAAACTTGCCTTATCCTAATGAGTATATTCTCATCATAGGTATCCTATTCAAGTACTTAAATGCATTTCTGAAAACCTCTCTTCCAGTTTTTAAATACAATGCTTAAAATTCAAATAAACATTGAATTCAAATTCAACTAGACCATTGAAGAAAATGTATTCAGAGCAAGAGTTGTGCTTCTAAGCTTAACAATGTTAGAGGAGAAAGAAGACTGAATTGTTGAGTTTGTGTATTTCTGAATAAAGACATCCCCAAACAGCGCCAAAGCAGGGAAGAAAGAAAGACTTTTATTTTGATTTTCATATGAGTGCAACTCATGCCTAATAGTTTCTTCATAGCTTTAAAGGGTATTAGTGTTTTCGGGAGATGCATTCTCACTCCACTTCCTCTAATCCCTTTTTTTTTAATTCACTGTATACTGCTAGAAATCCATGGGGTGCTTAAACTCAGAGATTGCAGATTTGAGGTTCATCCCAAAACGATCATTTGGTCTTGAGCGCCCATGGCAGAAGGCTATGGTATGCCACCCCTGATTTTAATTTCTTAATTGCAGATTTTCCTCCATATGTTTGGAGATACTTTAAATTAATCCTCAAGTCACTTTACGACATATCTGGGGTCCTTTGAGATCTCAGTTGTTTTTCCTGCTATTGGTGAATGGGAAGTCTATAACTCACCCCTCTCCTTGGTGACATTTTTAGTCCTTTCTGTCTCTTGCTATATACTTTTTATTTTGGGACTAACATCACAGAAATTTTAATGACAGGTTCAAGCCAGAAATAGATTTTGCTCCCTTCAGAAATAGTTTGGTGCAGTGGGAACACTTTGGGACTGTCATTGATGACCAGATCTTCAACCCCATCCCATCTCATTATAAGCCATTGGACTAACGGTGTGATCTTTAAAATCTTCACTTTGAGTAACTAGAAATTTGGGTTCATGATTACCACTCTGCCTTTTGTGCTGCAGAGTCAAGATGATGTAGGCTCTGATTGCCACTGCTGAGTCTGGAAAGAATAGGAAGGAGCATGACAAAGGTGCTGGTGAGCAGTCCATATCCTGCAGTTTCTCCAGACACCCTCAGAGCATGAGCTCTTGGGTGCTGATGATAGAGTTTCATGTCATTGCCTTCTTGAAGCCTCTGTAGTTCACATCTGATAAGTTGCTAATTATGCAAGTTGAGTCAGTTCCAGAATATAGTGTCCATCATGCTACCAAGTAATTTATATATAATGTGCTTTATTGATGGTATTTCAGAGAAATTTAATTACTATATTAAAAAAAAGAAAAATCACTGAGTTTTGATAGGAAAGCCATTGTAATTCTGACTCCCTGCCTAGTAAGAGGACCTTTCTATAGGCTGGTAGTGATGGCTACACCAGAATTTGGTTAACTTGACAGGTAATTCTTGCTTGTCTATAGCAGATGCCTTAATGCTTACTGCACAAAGTCATTTGGCCACACAATAAAACTGCCCACAGTTGCCTCCTTGCCGCCCAATGAGTCAGTCCAGAAATGGTGCCCGGCGCTAATTTCTTAATACCTTTAGTCTTAACTGTTGAGTCTTTTCTTCCTTAACATGTGCTTTTTGACTTGGAAGCTTTGATCCTGGGACAGAAAAGCAGTTCCCTCTGTGTCCCTAATACATTATTTTCAACCAGCTCCCTAACTAATATTTTACACGAGCAAATGGACAGTTATGAGGATTCGGCTTGTAAAGTGCCTACCATGATTTTTGCATGATGGATTGTATAGAAATGTCAAACTATATTCTTATAGAAAATAAAGAGATGCTTTAAAAGACTTCTTGCTCTGTGAATCATCTTTTTCTTCTCCAGAATCTGGGGTTCATTTGAAAAAAGTTAGATTCCCCACCCCTAGCCCCAAGCCCCCACCCCTGGTATTTGGCACTATTCAGTCTTGAATATCTTATTAAGATGAATAGTAGAACTTAATGCTTTTCATTTTGCTTCCTGGTTTAACTTTAAAAACTCTTTCTTCTTAGACCAAAGACCCAACGAATTAATTTGAGACATGAGTAACCCATAATAGCAGCTAGTTCATGTGTAAACACCTGCGTTATCAACAGAGCTTGTATCATGCCAGACGAACCTGAAAGCTAATGATTAGGAACTGGAACCTAAGGTCTGGAAACAGCTATAATTATACATGTATTTTGTTTGCTGTGTGAACTTTCCCAAGTTATGCCATCTCTCTGAACTTTAGTTTCCTCACCTGTAAAATGAAAATGATAAGAGAACTTAACAGAAAATGCTAGTAGAACTTGACACAGCATAACACCTAAACACATAGTAAGAACTCAATATTAGCTATTATTTCTTAGAGAAAATACTGTAAAGAGAATTTAAGCTTGTGAGTTAGACAAAAATATCCTCCCTAATTTTAGGGCACCATGAATATCATTAATGTTCCTCAGCTTCAGTCAAAAGAAATGAATGATTTTGTTAGCTGTCACTCACTAGCATCAATTTCTATACAGACTGCACTATATTTCATGTATAAATTCTGACATTTATTGGCAACCCACATCACCTAATTGCTCCTTTCACCCATGACCCCTTGGGGTCCTTGGGTCTCCATCTGTTTTTGATAATGCCTATCTCATCTCATTCTCTGTAGTTATTCCTTCTCCATTATTAATCATCAGGCTTCATTTCCTTTACTCTTCTTTAGTTTCACCAACACACACCAACTAAGTAGGACAGATTCTATAGTAGGTTTAGGATGAAATGGCGCAGCAGAAACAGCTACTTAGAATTTCAATACAATATCAATAGTTCTTTCTATTTAGATTTCTCCCAATTTGCCTCTTTTTGGACTTTCCCTTCTACTAAGATATTTAATTTCTTTAATTAGATTTAAATAAGGACTACAGGACAAGTTCTTATAAGAAAAGAGCGACTGATACTCATCTACCACTACATCCCTTCTACCTTGTCGAGAAGAAACCCCTAGGAGTTAGTTCTGTGTTGTTTTTTGCCTCGTTATGAAAGTAACCTGACCTGGCAGAGCAGTAAGGTCACAAAAGTTTCCCAGGGATTATTCATCCCTTTCTCTTACTACCTCTCCCCACCATGGCCCAGGAAAGTATTACCAGGAGTTCCTGCACTGCACTGCACCTTTGTTTGTTTTGTTGGTTTTTTTTTGTTTTTGTTTTTGTTTTTTTTTTTTGCTTTTTGGGTCACACCCAGCGATGCTCAGAGGTTACTCCTGGCTCATGCACTCAGGAATTGCTCCTGGCGGTGCTCAGGGGACCACATGGGGTGCTGGGAATCGAATCTGTGTCGGCCATGTTGGCTGCATGCAAGGCAAACACCCTACCCGCTGTGCTATCGCTCCAGCCCCCAATACCTGGTATATTAACCCCTTTATCAGATAAGTGATGGGCAAATAATTTCTATCAGTCTATGGGGTGTCTTGATATTTTGGTCAATGTTTCCTTTGAGGTACAGAAGTTTCTTAATTTAATATAGTCCCATTTACTTGTCTTTGTTTGCATGGTCAATGGTGTTAACTCCTTGAAACTGTCTTCAGCTTCAGTGTCATGAAGAAAAGATTTTTGTGTACTGACTATATAGCAAACAATTTTGCTGTATTGGTTCACTGTTTCTAGGAGTACTTTTGTGTAGTAGTTAGTGTTTTCTCTGTTATTTGAAAATTCTTATGCTTTTACTTCTTTTTTCCAACTTGGATCCCTTTTACTTCTTTATCTGATTGTTCTTGCCAGGACTTCTAATACTATATTGGATAAAAGTGAAAACAGTGGACATCCTTATCTCATGGTTGTTCTCAGAGGTAATATAGTAACCTCTCATGATATCTTGAATTTCTGGGGATTCTTTTGTAGTTTCTCCCTTTTGTTTCTGATACCATTTATTTGGACATTTTCTCTTTTTTCCCCCTCATGAATCTAGACAAAGGTGTATCTATCTAGTTTATTCTTTTAAAAAAACAGCTCCTGGTTTAACAAACTCTTTGTCTGCTTTCTTGATTTCTAAATCATTGATTTCTGCTCCAGTTATTATTTCCATCCTTATGCTAGTTCTGAACTTTATTTGTTGTTCTTTCTCCAGTTATTTAATATGTGTATTTAGGTTGTTGCTTTGAGATTTTTTCTTCTTTCCTAATTTGGCCTGTACTGCTATGAATTTCCCCACTCTGTGAATCTGTCGTTTAGATTTGAGGAATGAATAAAAGCATTCTCAGACAAACAAGGGCTGGTAAAATCTGCTATAACTAAACTAATCCTGAAAGAAACGTTGAGAAGCCATCTATCATAATCAAATGATCAACTGTAGGAACAACAACCTCACGCAGAAAAATGACAACATAGACCTTTGTATCAATAGTCACTCTGAACGTGTATGTACAAAGCTCTTGCATCAAAAGGTAAAGGGTGGATGAATGGACCAGGAAGCAAATCCACTTATTTATTGCTTACAGGAAACACCTAAATCCACTGGATAGGCTCAGGGTGAAAGGATGAAAACCAATCATATAAGCCAACAGTAAGCAAAATAAAACAAACAGGCTGGGACAACAATAATTAGATCAAATATCATTTACTTTAAAGAAATTAGATAGAAATGAACACTACTTACTGGTTAATGAAATGACAGATCAAGAAGTACTAACTTCCTAACATACATGCACAAAATGTAGTGTCAGCAAGGCTTTTGCACACTAAAGTAAAGAAATACAGTGATAGAAATACAATAGAAGTAGGAGACCTCAAAACTCTACTTTCACCATCAGATAGATCAAACAGGCAGAATAATTTGTTCTGTCTAGGAAATACACAAGAGCTGTAAGTGAGGAACAAAAAGAACTGGGATTGATTAACAGACGTATACAGAACCCTAATCCCCAAAAAGCCAAATATGCATTCTTCCCCAAGGCACATGGAATATTCTTCAGGACAGATAACATAATAGGACATAACTCAGACATATATAAATTTACGGATACAAAAACCATAGCAAGCATCTTATCAGATCATGAAGATGAAAATTAACCATAAAAAATATGTGGAAAAATTCCAATAGCTGGAGGCTGAATACCACTCTGCTATTTAATTACTGGATTTAAGAGGAAATCAAGAAAGAAATAGAAAGACTCCTTGAAACTAATAAGAACAAAGCAACAAATGATCTAAATCTGTGGGACTCAACATATGTTATTCTTAAGAGAATTTTTATTCAAGGGGATGGAGAGATAGTACAGGAGGTAAGACACTTGCCTTGCACATGGCCAACTACAGTTTGATCTCCAGCAGCACTTTATCCTGTCTCCCAAGCACTGTCAGGAGGGATCCTTGCACACAGAGTCAACCCCTGAGTCCCTGAGCCCCTGAGCTGGATGTGGTCAGAACAAAACAAACAAAAACAGGAGTTTCTCCAGAATGGTGTATGAGTATGCTTTGTTGTGTTTTCTTCAACACAGGACTTTGAGGGAGAACACTTTCAAAGAAAAATTATAGCAAGTCACAATGTGGTTAAAAAAGTGGCCATATTTCTTTCAGATATATACTACAGAGTTGCACTAATAAAGTGATCCTCTTTATTTTTTGAGGAATTACACACTATTTTCAAAAATGATCATTCCAATTCACCTTTCTACCAGCAACATATCGAGGTTTTCATAATCAGTAATTCATAGAGGTATCTGTGCCCTCATTGAAACTTGATTCACAATAGGGAATAAATGGAAGCAACCTCAGTGACTTCTGATAAATGGTTTAAAAAAATTGACATACATACAGGTAGAACATTATTCAGTCACTCAAAGGCAGGAAATCATGCATTTGTGACCAAAGAAATAAACCTAAAGGCATTAGGCAAATGAATAAGTCAGAAGAGAAAGAAAAGCACTGTTTTCTAGGTAAACTTTGAACAAACAAAAAAGCCAAGTTCACAGAAATAGAGAACAGAATGATTACTGCTAGAGATCAAAGGAGACAGGGGAAATTCAAAGATGAAAGCCAAAGGGCATACACTTCTTGTGTTTAGAAGAGGTTTTGAAGACCCAGTATACAGCACGCTGCTTGTAATTGGTAAGTACAGCTCCTTGAGAGAGGCTGGGGCAACCATAAGCATTACACCCACAAACACACATGAAAATATCACACACATACACAGACACTCTAAATGTGTATACATCAATATTTTTTCAATTAAGGTAAAGTTAAATTAAAAAAAAGAGGTTGAAAGTTTCGAAGCTTAATGCCACTTATTCATTGCACTGTTCATTAAGACACCTCAAGAAATTACTTATTTACCTTGGTTTGGGGCCCACAGCCAGCTGTGTTCAGTATTTATGCTTGGCTCTGTGCTCAGAGAGCACTCCTACAGAGGCTCAGGGTACTACAACAGGATGCCAGAGACTGACACAGTTGGGCTACCTACAAGGCAACCACCCAACTGTACTACTGCTGTTTCTGTCCCAGCTTTCATGTAATTTTAACTCATACTATTGTCAAAAGTTTAAGTACAAAGTAAAGAGAGTAATATGAGTAATAATTTTTGAGAAGTACTTTAAGATCAAAATAAATTACATTAGATTTATTAGTAAGGAATTAT
>JAOXYA010139321.1:0-10133 GCA_028565675.1 Sorex palustris | reverse complement strand
GCGTGGCCGCCCACCTACCAGATGGTCAGACTTCTTCATCAAGATCATGAACGATTGGTTTGAGGCTCTTCATGTTCTCAGAGCGAACAGATACCATTGGGCTACACTAGCACGCGACAGAGACAAATGGAGACGTTACTGGCGCCCGCTCGAGCAAATCGACAACTAACGGGAAGTTAAGTGATTAAGTGATTTATTTATTTTTGCTTTTCGGGTCACACCTGGCGATGCTCAGTGGTTACTCCTGGCTTTGCACTCAGGAATCACTCCTGGCAGTCCTCAGGAGACCATATGGGATGCTGGGAAATGAACCCGAGTCGCCGCGTGCGAGGCAAACGCCCTACCTGCTGTGCTATCACTCCAGTCCCCTGGAGTGAGTCTACTTTTAAACCATGAATATTATATCTTGTGGATTGGTGTGGCAATATAGCTGGTAAAACATTTACCTTGCACTTCACTGACACAGGTTCAATACAATAGCAAATATATGGGCTCCTGACCCCTGCCAGAAGTGATCTCTGAGCTCAGAGGCAGGAATAAGCCACAGACAAAGCAGGGTGTTTACCAAAAATACTGCACTTCAAAAGGTAACTCTAATGAAACAAAACAACAACAAATACTCAAGTGTGAATTCTGAGGCACCCTTCCCAGGTTGCCAGATGTGAAGAATAGTGAGTCGGTGGGTCCTATGTTACGAGGCGTTTGGTGTTCCATCTCTCCAAGAAACAAAGAGGTCAAGTGTTTCAACAGAGCCAATTCTTTGAGAGGGAATTAACTCAAGGAGATGTTCTGTCTGAGAAATTCACTTGGGGGTTACAAGATCTGCATTGCTTTGCTCTTTCCCTGTTCCTACATATTAAAGAATCATGTTTACTTCTTATTAATATTTGCAGTTATCTAGATACACACAGTAAGAAATATTCCAAAACTAGTTATCTGGGTCCAGAAACTAATGTTAAAAGATGACTGTGCTTTTCCATAAATTCCACACGGAGTTCTTGGCCCAGTTACCCCAGGGGGTTCGGTCTTTTAGGTCATGACAACTTGGAAACAAGACAGTGCTTTATGATTTCTAGACTGTCCCATATTGAAGCCAATGTAGCCTTGATGCTTGCCCCAGGTCAAACCAGAGATTCGCGGTGGGATCCAGTGTTCTGGGGTAAGAAAATACGGGAACTGAGCCTGAGTCAAGTAATTATGATGGATGCCCAGGAGTAAATATATTTTAAAATCAATTAACTCTCAAATATTCAGCACTTCATATTAACTTTTTTTCCTTTTTGAAGCAAAGAACGTTGCTCTATAGTAACAGATTATAGATGATATAGATGAGAGGGGAAAAAGAAACGCAAATAAATGACTACATATACAAAGTCCAGAGTCACCAGAATGTTTGACTTTATGAGTTAAAGATAAACTCGGGGGATTGGGAGTGCTCATAAGAGTACTGTAACCTTCTCTGAGGGGAAGAAAAGTTGGCAATTCACTGACCAAGCCTAAAACAATTAGGGTTAATATCCAACTCATGTGTAAAGACAAATTCTAGAGTGAAACATTTAAAGCAGGTCCTGAAGCCCCCTTTTCTGTTTTATTCTATGCTGCAGAAATCCATATTTTCTCTTAAATACTAGTACTCTCTTTCATTGTTCCACATCCTATGTGTGAGTATGTCTGAATGTGTGCATGTGTTTTAATTTTGGATCACAATTGGCAGTGCTCAGAGGTTACTGCAGCTCTGGGATCAGGGCTCAGTCCTAGTGGGGCTCAGGGAGTATGTAAAATACCAGACGTAGATCTAACCTGGGCTGGCCGCTTAAAGGCAAGCTCCCTACTGGTTGTACTATTGCTCTGGCCCTTTCTAAGTTAATTATTTCCACCACATCAGGAGTGATCCTGAGCAAGGCTTCCCAAATGCCACCACACACCCCAGAAACCAACTATTTATCTTTTTAAAAGACACATAATTTACCCCCATACTCACCACAACAGCTGGGGGTCATCTGGTCAGGAAGGGATTACATGTGTGAGGTGCTTTGCAACTGGCCCTTAGGAAGCAGAAATTCTTGACATAGGAAAAAAGACACAAAAGTTGGGACGAGAGACAGTAAAGCGGGCAGGGAATTTGCCTTGCACATTGCCAACCCAGATCAATTCCTGGCATCCTATATTGATCCCCGAGTACCATCAGCAGGAATTCCCAACTGCAGAGTCAAAAGTAAACCCTGAGAATCTCCAGATATGGTACACAAGCCCAACCAAAAAAATAATGAAGGGGCTAGAGCAATAGCAGAGCCGGCACGGCATTTGCCTTACATGCGGCCGACCCAGGTTTAATTCCCAGCATCTCATCTGGTGCCCTGAGCCTCAGCAGGAGTAATTCCTGAGAGAAGAGCCAGGAGTAACCCTGTGCATCACCGAATGTGACCCAAAAAGAAAAAAAAAAAGTTTCACTTGCAAATCTCACCCACCCACAGTGAATGAGCCAAAGGCTCTGGAAACAGCCAAGCACCACCCAGTGCTGGCAGGTTTGAGAAGGCTAAGCCCCGCCCTGTGCACGTCCCTCAACCCTGCACCCACCCACCTCTGAGCCTTTCCAAAGCTGGAGGCGATCCTGGCTAATGGGACCCTCCCACAATCACTTGCTCACACGTGTGAACCCTGCACCCCGGCACAGCCCCCACTCCACTGCCCAAAGCCTCTGGGTCCCCCTAAAGCCTCAAGAACTGCCTGGGTATCAGGAACGAGTAAAAATCAAGCACGAAATCGCCTTCCCCACCAAATCTGATCCAGTTCCAAACAGAGAAGCATGTGAATGCGGGACTGTGTGACCAACCAGGCGAGGCTCTCCAGAGCAGAAAGGACAAAATAGGGGAAACACATGTCCTGCGATCTGAATCACCATAGCTGACAGGGAGAAAACAGGGTCAGCACAACCCATGGGACCCGTTATGCGCATCAGGTTGGAATACAGAGCACAGAGCCAAGAAGGCCTGGGCACTTCCACTGTGGCACAAAAATAAATGCAAAAGAAAATAAAGAAGCTGGATGGAGTAACAGAATAGAAGGTCGGGCTGGTGAACCCAATCTTCCCATATGGTCCCCCAAGCACTGCCAGGTGCAATGCCAGAGTGCCGGGCCAAGAATAATCTTCAGAATCACTGGGTGTAGCCCTCCAAACAGAATAAAATACCCAGACGCCAGCCTTCGACCCACACGACCCCATATGGTCCCTGAGACATCTCAGGAGTCAACCTTGAGCACTAAGGTATGCGTACTCTTTAAGCAGGGTGTGGTTCAAAAGCAAAAAACAACAAAACTGAAACAAACATGGCCTTGTACAGAAAGAGTCCGGCCCTCCGACAAGGAGGCACAATGCAAGATCCTTCCTGGAACAACTCAGAGACATTTGGCCCAAGAAGACTGAGGGCTCCTGTCACTGCATCACCTCATCTCGTCACTCTCCTCCTATGTAGTTATGGGGTGTCCGATGGCATGTCACCGTCTTATCCTGCCTCTGATTTTCCTGAGGATCAGAGACTTGGAGGATGAGTCAGAGCAGTGACCACTGGAGACGAGCACAACCCCTAGCCCTGACCAGCCATACCGTCCGGCACTGGCTCACAGACCCGCCTGGGGAACAATGTCTAATGCTTCTGTCTCCCCAGGAGAAGCAAAATGGGTTAGCATCTGTGCTGCCTTTCGCAACACAAGCTCTGGGCTTGGTTACATGGGAGAAGATTCAGTCCTGCCTTGGCCTGAGGACTCCTCCCTGGGTCCCACAGAAGGCTCTCACAGGCACACCAGGTGCTGACTCCGAGGCCAGATCACGTGCATCAGCACCCCCTACAGGCTATCAGCAGGCCTGCCCCCCACAACCATGGCCCAGAATGTGACTGTATCACGCCACAGTCCTTCTCCCCTTAAAAAAAACCCACTTTCTCCCCATGCCCCCACCCCAGCCTGCGTCTGGGACCATTGGTGGTGGATAATGGGCACTGGTGGAGGGATGGGTACTCAATCATTATATGACTGAAATGCATGCAGGAAAGTTTGTAAGTCTGTAATTGTACCTCTAATAAAAAATTTAAAAATAAATTAAATAAAAAAAACAATTTCTACACACAGACACACACACCCACACACACACACCTTTTACCCCCAATACTCACCTCAACAGACAGTGGTCTAGAAAGGGCTTTGCAACTTGATGTGAAGAAGTAGAAATTCCTGATCTGACACACAATAAAACTAGTAAGATGCTTGCCTTGATGACACCAGTCAATCCTCTGCATCCTTATGCATCCCTATGGCCTTCAGAGCACTCCAGGAAAAATACTTGAGTCAGGAGCCAGAGTAAGCCCTCACGGTATCTTTGGGCATGCAGAGCCCCCCATTCTCCACACCAAAAATTGCCCCAAAAGGAAACTAAAACCCCAGTCACCTACGGATCCACTGCTCCGGATAGCCCCATCATACCAGGAAAGCCAGTGAAAAAGCCGGATGGTAACAGGGTCTATTGGCATTGCGGGAGCTGAAACTCTGCCCAAAGTGAATCTGGAGGTTTTACAGCAGCACGACTGGGGCCAAGGTCCCAACGTAGGTCAGCTGGAGGTTAGGATGGCCCAGCCCCTGCCCTCGACAGGTCCTTTATTCCCAATACCCAGAGACCCCATGCTCAGCCCCGTACCCACCCGCCGCTGCTCCATCGCAGAGCTGTAGGCAAGCATGGCCCAGGATCACTCACTCACATCCTCCTCCACTGCACCCCGTCAAAGATCCACTGCGCCTCAGGAATCGCCTGATATCAGGGAACAAGTGAAAAACAAGGGCAAAAGTGGCCCCCAAGCTGAGGACGACCCGCAGTTCAGTGTGGACATGGGGAACCACCAGGCCCTCACGGGAGATCACCTCCGTTCAGCCACAAAGTTGGCCTTCAGAGTCCCACTTCCTCACAGTGGCCCTACACTGTCCTTTACCCATGTGAACAATAACACGGACACAAATTCCAGGAGTAGAAGCACCAGAAGGGCCCGCTGTGATGTCACTTCTGTTTCCGCAAGCAGCCTTAAAGAGTCAGACTCCAGATGTGGAGACAACCATTATGCCCAACAAGGTGAATCTGTCACACCAGAGGGATGGGCTCACATAAAGGGATGGAGGCAGCTGCTGTACTGGCCGGTCACAGTGGAGGGCTATTGAGGGGTAAGAAGTCCTCTGGTCTTGTACAGGCAAACAATGAGCTAATGCTCTCACACACAGTCCATCAAGAAAATCGCAAAGGGGGTTCATTCAAAGTAAAACAGGCAGATAGGCAGCAGGTTGGGCATGGGAAAATGTTTCTCCAGGAAATCATCCATCAAGGTAGGGTGAAAGCAGTGACTTGAAGCCAGTACAAGAGCAGAGAGAAACTGGCCTAGCAGCAGCCCAGAATGCTGAAGAGACGCAGGAACAGGAGCAAAAGCTTTTAAGAACATCAGAGAACACTGTCCAGTCAACGCTCTATGATTGCTAACACGCAAGCAGTGAATACTCATCTACAAGGAAAACGCAGGAGGCAGTTTCTGAACCCTGATTGGGGCTGGAGAGATAACACAGCGGGTAGGACGTTTGCCTTGCATGCTGCCTACCTGGGTTCAATTCCCAGCATCCTACATGGTCCCCTGAGCACTGCCAGGAGTAATTCCTGAGGGCAGAGACAGGAGTATCCCCTTTGCATCGCTGAGTGTGACCCAAAAAGCAAAAAAAAAAAAAGTAGACCCTGAGAATCTCTGGATGTGGTACACAAGCCAATGCAAAACAATGATACTGAAAAAGTGTCATTTGCAAACCCAGCCTCCGGCAGGGACCAAACCACCATGTGACCCTGCATATCACGACAAAGGGCAGATGACAACTGGGTCTGCTAATACATGGGGGTTGGGGCCTGCGGTTTGAAGTGAATCTGAAGGTTCTACACGAGTGATGCCAGGGCTAAATGCTCTGGAACAGGGATGCCAGGGCCAAATGCTCCGGAACAGGGCAGAGCAAAGTCTAATGCTGGGAGTGTCGGGACAGCCAAGCCCTGCCCTCTGCAGGTCCCGCAGGCTCCGAGCTCAGCCCCAAGCTCATGGAGCTCGAGGTGATTGTGGCCAATGGGATCCCCACTATCACCCACATACTCCGCAACACCTGTACCCCCTAAAGCCTGTGGGTTCCCCTAAAGCATCCCTCATGCCTCAGGAAATGGCTGATATCAGAAATGAGAGGAAAAAACAATCACAAAAGGGCCCCCCAAGCTGGAGCGGCCCGGCACTCACACTGCGGAGAACGGGAGGCACTGGGCTTTCGCAGACCGCCACTCGCGTACTGACAAAAAAATAGGTCTTCACAGTCCCTCTTGCACGAAGGTCCGCCATTTCCTCCTCTAGCACAAGGCCAATGGCAGCCTGAGCCAGGCAAACACAACTGGAATAGAAAAAAATATCTGAAGGCCCCCGGCCTGGGATGCCACTTCCACATCTGTCAGAAACCTGAGCCTTAAAGGGCCACAGTCCAGATGCAGAGACCCTTTTTGCCCACCCAGGTGAATCTGTGCTTCAAGGGGAATGGACTGGATAAAGGTATGCAGAGGTGGCTGTGGAGAGTGGTGGGTAACACAGTGGGGGGCTGTGGATACGGAGACCCATGATTCTGTACTGGTCAGTCAAACAATGAACCAATGCTCTCATACACAGTCCATTAGGAAAAACACAGCTGAGTTGATTCAAGGTAAAACAGGAAGGTTGGTACAATTCACCAGATGCTGAGTTTCTTGGGGAAGTAATCAAGATGGGGTGAAAGCAGTGACTGGAAATCCACTGCTGGAGATGCAGAGAGCAACTGGCCTAGCAGCATCCCAGAGAGTTGGACAGACACTGGAACAATGTTGGAGTACAATGATCTTAGGTTTATCAGATGGCACCCATCACAGTGCTCCCGAGTCACTCCCATTACTTTTTTTTTGTCTGTAACTACTTCTTTGTGCTCTCTTCCCCATCCAATTTGTAAGGTCTCATCCTCCTACGACATGACACTGAACTTGTACTGTAAGTTAATTTTGCTTTCTCCTCTCTTTATGTCTTTTGAGTACTTTAATGCAATGTCCTTTTTTTGTATAGATACAGGAAGACTATTAATATTATGCTTTATAATTTAGGATTTAATTGCCTTGAATATTATTCACTCCTGGGCATCTGCTTTCTCAACTTAAGCCTCAGTTGCCTCACTTTCTGGAACCCCAAGGCAGGGTCCTGACAGGGGACTGGATGGAACCAGGGAAAGCCAGTAAGTTATGTGTGTTACCCTGGCATTGAAATGGGCCAGGCCAAGGTGTCACAGTTCTTAACCATAGGTTAAGAGTTTGATCATAGGCAAATGCTGTCATGATCCAAAAGTAACGACGTGACTAGGACCCTGCTGCTAAGAATAGGAAAGATATCTGGCCTGAGCACTGCAGTCCGAGATAGAGATGGCCCTAGGAGAGCAATTCTATAAACTTAAAGTATTTCTTACTGTGTCCGAAAAATTGATTTATATTATGTACGCTTATATGTTGGTCAGACAAGGAGAGGAGAAACACATCCAGGGAAATCTGTTCTAGGGAGGGTTGATCTGCTAAATGAGAATCTGTCCTAGAAGCAGCTTTCCCATGGGTCCTGACCAGCTTGGATGAGACTGAACATTTCTCCCCTTCAAACTGCTTCAGTAAATTCAGTATATTGTGAGAGGCAGTTTCCCTAATCTCATAGGAACCTATCTGGTCTTAGATATGCAGATCCCAGGTGCTTAGGCAGGCCTGATCTAGGGGATACAGATGCCTGGCTCCAGGCAGGAGAATCTTTGAGATGGAGATTCCAAGCTCTAGCAGACTGGTCTTTGATGTGCTAATCCAAGTGCTTGTAGCTTGTAAAAGGTTAGGCAAGATGACTGGCCTGCTGATATAAAGAAACAATGTATGGTTTTCTGCCTCAATGTTCTTTCTGTAACTCATTTTGATGACATCACTATATAGCACCCATTAGAGGTACCATAATCTATATAAGGGGATTTTGGGGGCTCTCTCAGGGAGAGCATGTGCTTGAGAACTCCTGAGGCCTCAAAGACATACATCTTTTCCATGTAATAAATTGCTACTAAGACCAACCAGCCTGGCACTTGTTTCCTTCCTCCACCTGACCACCGCCATCGACCTCCTTGGAGTGGTAAAATGGCCTGAAACTACGGAACGCGGGCGGGGGAAGAGAGAGGCTGCTGCCGTCCTTTTGCCCGTCATTTTTTGTGTGTTTACACAGAACAGGAGCAGTGGCTGGTAAGAACATCAGAGAGCACTGTCTGGTCAATGCACTACCCCCTGAAAACACTGCACCAGTGGACTCTTGCCTACAAGGAAAACCGCAGGAGGCAGTTTCAAAAGCACAGTTTCAAATCCAGAGTATGGGGCAAGAGGGTAGTAAAGTGGCTTGGGCGCTTACCTTGCATGTGGTAAATCTGGGTTTAACCCTCAGAATTCCAAATGGTCCCCTGAGCAACATCAAAGAGCAAAGCCAGGAGTAGGCCGTGAGCACTGCCAGGTTGCACTACCAACAACATCAAATATTCCGACCCTGAAAATGGAGGCTAATGGGCAGCAAGCCATTTTGGTCACCTTGGAGCCTTTTTTTGTCCTTTAAGCAGAGCTGAATCCTTTTTATCATTCTGGTGACTACTACATTGATGGGACTTTGCTAATTCCAAATACAACATTTACTTTTTTTTTCTGTAATATTATTGAACTGATGAGGGGGAATCCAGGAATGTGCCCAACCTTGTGAGTAATCACAGGTAAATGAAATGGCCTGCTGGGATGTGGGGAGCTGACCCATATTCCCGGCACATCTCAGACATTTGATTCAAGGGGCCCCTTCCATCCGCTCATATGTCTTTCTGTACAAAGTAAAGTTCATTTAAACTGTTTCCAATAGGGGCTAACAAGTAGGTACAGCCGATAGGACATTTGTCTTGCACCAGGTTTAACACGACACTGGAGCACCACGGGAGGGTCCCTGGAGCACCACCATGAATAATTCCTGAGTATTTCAGAGTATGACCCAAAAGGACAGGAAAAACAAAGTTTAAAAATTAAAAAAAAAACAGCATTGGAGCAATAGCACAGCGGGTAGGGCGTTTGCTTTGCATGCGGCTGACTCAGGTTCGATTCCTAGCATCCCATATGGTCCCCTGAGTACTACCAGAGGTAATTCCTGAGTTCAGAACCAGGAATATACCCAGGTGCATCGCCGGGTGTGACCCAAAAAGCAAAACAAAAAAATCATAATAAATAACTCTCTTCATCGCACTCCATTAAAGAGCCTTGCCAGGGCCATTTTCCTAAGATGGCATTTAAAAAATATTTATCCTTTACACTTACACAACGCTAACCAATACCTGAACACAAGGGAGGAAGAGATGACATGGGTGAAGGAGATGGTCACAAATGGTCCACCGGGATTCCAGCCAAGTAGCCCATAAAGTCTGAGTCCCCCAGGTATGGATGCATTAGCCAGGAGATGGGCTCAGCTGTATGTGGCTCTGAGGAACATGAATCAGGAGGCCCTGAAGAACATGGGCTTGAGTGTTTCTCTGCCATAATCCCCAAACCCAGGGTCTCAAAGCCAAGCCACAGGGGATGGAGTGTAGGTCCTGAGGGAGGGCTTTTTCCTTGCATAGGGCTGGCCCAGTTTCAATCCCTGGCATCCCATATGGTACCGAGAAAACACCAGGAGTAATTAATGATTGTAGAGGCAGGATTAACCCCTGAGCATCGCTGGGAGTGAACAAAAAGCAAAATAAAGTCAAGCCAGAGTCACAGCAAAGAATGAGACAGTGGTTAGCCTTGACAGCCCTGAGCAAAGGGGATTGTTTTGCCTTTTAATTCACATTCCTCTGGCATCCACAAGAAGATCCAAAAAATACATGTTTTTTTTTAATTAATTTATTTATTGAATCACTGTGGGAAAAGTTACAAAGTTTTCAGGTTTAGGTCTCAGTCATGCAAATCTTGAACACCTTTCCCTTTACCAATGCTTATTTTTTACCACGAAGAACCCCAATAAAACCCCACCCCCCACCCCTCCCAA
>JAOXYA010139303.1:0-10134 GCA_028565675.1 Sorex palustris | reverse complement strand
TCCACGGGATGTCAAAAGACCGCATGGCCGCCCACCTACCAGATGGTCAGACTTCTTCATCAAGATCATGAATGATCTGTTTGAGGCTCTTTGTGTTCCTAGAGCGAACAGACGCCATTGGGCTACACTAGCACGCAACAGGCACAAATGGAGATGTTACTGGTGCCCGCTCGAGCAAATCGACGATTAATGGGAAGTCAAGTGATCAAGTGATCAATCTGAAATTCAAATTAATCAAAAATTATAAATTTATAGTTCTATTGCAAATTATCGATGGTAGTAAAGTTTATTTACTAGAAATGTTTTTCCCCTTGATTTCTGTTACTCAAACTATTTTTTAAAAATGTTTAAATCAAAATTTTTAAACACAGACATTGTAGAAAGAATGTCATATTAATTCCCTATGGTCACCAATTCTGTCATCTTTGATATCTTCCTGCTTTCAGGGACATCATATATTCTGGGCTCATCGTGTAATTTTTTTGCTCTTGATACATAACCTGGCATTTCTCCAAGAAACAAGCCTTTCTTTTACTGGAATGTGGTCTCATAATATGAGCAGTGTCTATTGACTTGCTTTTCCGTAGATAAGAACTTCTTCCTCTTCATTGTTCATTGTTTATCCTTTCCTAGCTATGTCAGTTATTGAAGAAATCAATACCCACTGATTACATCATTTTGATTATATGATATGATTCACATACTGTGCCATGACTGTATTTTTAACCTTGAGCAACCTTGTAATTTCATCCCAAGCTAATTATTATTCCTTCTTTAATTTGTTTAGATTTCTATGGATATTTTTCTATATTCTTGTTCATTTCAAGTTCGTCAGCTGATTATTCATGTAAATTTTCTCACTAAAACTTATGGAATATATTACCTGTTTTTTGTTCATTTGTTTGTTTGTATGGGTTTGCTTGTCTGTTTGTTTATTTGGGCTACACTTGGCCATGCCCAGGGGTTGGTCCTAGCTCTGCATTCAAAAGTTACTCCTGGTGGTGCTCGAGGAGGCATAAGGGATGCCAGGGATCAAACCCAGGTCATGAAGTACAAGGTAAGTGCCTTACCCTGCCATTGTACTATCACTCCAGCCCAACCTCCATTTTTTAATTGTTTTTTTTTGTATTTTCTCCCAGTCATTTTGTTATTGATATACTAATTTCTTTCTTGGTCTACTAGAGAGCTATTGGCCTGAAACATTTTCTTTGTCAAGGGAATTTTCTTTGATGTTCTTCATTAGATAGCTTTAAATTTCTTCTGCACACCATGACTTTTTAAAAAACATTTCATATCTTTATGAACGCTTTAGGGGTGCTGGAGAGATAATACAAGGAAAAGATGCTTGCCTTGTACATGGACCTTACTGGTTTGATCCTTAGCTCCTGAGAACTGGTAGGAGTGATCCCTAAGCCCAGAACTAGGAGTAAGTCCTGAGCACTTCTGGTTATGAATCCATCCACTACCTAACACGTGCATGTGTTAATACAGTGTGTAGGGCATTTGCCTTGCACGCAGCCAACCTGGATTCGATTCCCAGCATCCCATATGATCCCCCGAGCACTGCCAGGAGTAATTTCTTAGTGCATGAGCCAGGAGTAACCCCTGTACATTGCCAGATGTGACCCAAAATATAAAAAAAATTTTAAAAAGTTTCTATTCTGTCATTACTCTGTTTTGGTATAGATGTGGTTTGGGGAACACATTTGGCACTTCTCGGGACTTCTGGATATACACTCAGGAATCTCTCCTGGAGGGGCTCAAAAGTCCAAATGGGTGCCAGGAACTTAACCCGGGCCAGTGACATGCAAGGCAAGTGACTTACTTGCTATTCTATATCTCTGAAACCTCTATTGTAGGTTTACTCTTGGCAAGTAGGTTGGCATGGTGTGGACTGTAAGACTGAAAATCTTAGAAGTGCCATATGTGTTCCCCAAACCACATCTATACCAAAACAGAGTAATGGCAGAATAGAAACTTTTTTCAATTTTTAATTTTTATTCTTTTTAAATTTTATTGAATCACTGTGCGATAGACTGTTACAAAGTTGTTCATGATTGGATTTCAGTCGTATAGTATTCCAACACCCATCCCTCCACCAGTGTACATTTCCCAGCACCAGTGTCCCCAGGTTCCCTCCCATGACTCCCTTTTCTTTTTTTTATAAACAAAGAATTTGATGATGTCCATTCCCTCCTAGTTTTTAGTGCTGCCTTAGAAAAACATTATTACTCTTATGCTCAACCCTTAATTGATGGCTTTTTTTTTTTACAAAAAAACAAAAAGGTTCTTCTCTTTATTCCCAGTTTTGTTAAATTTCATGATAGTTGTCTGCATGCATCATTTTGTTGTTTTTCACTGTGCTATGTACTCAGTGGGTCCTTCAGTCTGGATGCCAAGTTGCTCATATCTGGGAAACATTCTTGATTTTATGCTTATTATAATTTCTTCACATCTGCCTTCTTCCTTCAGGAACTTCAATTATTAGGCATTGGATCTCTTAGACTTTTGTCTTTAAGCCTGTTCACTGATAATTTTTCCGCAATTTAAATTTTCCATATATTTTAATTTTCTAAGAGTCTATTTGTTATTTTTTTAAAAAAACATAGTAACTCGACTTCAGTTGATTCAATGTTCAATTGCTTAAGAAGATACAAATGTATATGTATGTATGTATTTGAATATGAAGCTATTCATATTATTTTCATATATGATCCACTGACATGTCAGATAGAGAATAAACCAAATCATTGTAGTATAAAACATTGTTTTAAAATATAAAAATATCAAACGTTCTGATTTGTTGGAAGAAAAAAGCTTCCAAAGTGAAAATAACTTAATAGCTTATGTAAGAAGTCATTTGCTGTCTCCTGGAAGAAGCTTGGCTGTTTTAGTAAGCCATGGTTCAAAGGCGCAATTATAAAAATGGCAGTGCCATGACCCAACACAATTTCTGCTTTGAAGGCAATGCAGTAGATGTACCACACAGGCCGGTGATCAATGGGTTCCTGACCTGATTACACAGCGTGGTGAAACCCTGTGATGAGTCAATATGGATTGTTACTGACAGGCTTTAATCTGGAGATGCGTGATACAAGACAGCCTTCTAGTTTGGGTACATTTACCCGAGTTCACATTAAAGAGAAAATGAAAATGATCATTTAAGTTGTTTGTTGGTTTATGTTTAACAAATAATAGAATCTGAACTGTGCTAAAGAAAAAAATCTTCTTTTATCTCTATTCTGGGTGCTCTATTTGCTCAAAGAAATACTCTTATTAGCGCTACCATATGCTTTATCTTCCAGTTGTGGTGCCATTCAAATTGGCAATATGATTTTTGAAAGTATTAGAGGGCACAGACTGGGAGATAGTGCAGTGGGTTAGGGTGCTTGCCTTCATGTAACCGGGTTCGACCTCAGCATTCTGTAAGATCACTGAGACCAATCAGGAGTAATCTGTTAGGGCAGAGCCAGAAGTAAGCCCTGAGCATCGCCGGGTGTGGCCTCCAAACAAAAATCAAAAACAAAAAAGCTTTTTATATTGATTTGTTTAAAGAACTGAGTAAACAAGGTAGACACACATCTTTAAAAATTATTTTATTCTATATAAAGTAACAGAATGGGAGACTAACACCCAAGAACAGTAGAGATAAGTACCAGGAGGATTACTCCACAGCTTAGAATCTGGCCTCGCATGCTGGGGGAAAAGGCAGCTCAGATAGAGAAGGGACCACGAAGTAAAGGGTTCTAGGAGGGCTCACTCGGGATGGGAGATGTGGGCTGAAAGTAGACTATATACCAAACATGATGGCCACTTAATACCTCTACTGCAAACGACAACACCCAAAAGGAGAAAGAGAGCAAAAATGGAATGCCCTGCCACAGAGGTGGGATGGGATGGAAGGGATGAGGTGAGGGTGATAGGAGGGATGCTGGGACCATTGGGACTATTGGAAAATGGGCACTGGTGGAGGGATGGGTATTCAACCATTGTATGACTGAAACACAAGCACGAAAGTTTGTAAGTCTGTAACTAAACCTCACAGTGATTCACTAATAAAAATTCTTTTTAAAAAAGATCAATAAATTATGCACCTTTTATTTTAATTTGTCTTTCTCCTCTAGAACGGAAAAAGTCCACAAGAGTGGAGACTTTCTCTACATTGTCTACGTTAGATTCCAGCATCTAGAACAATTCCTGACACACAGTTCCATAGTGATGAAAGCATTGAGTCAGGCTTAAGGAGACAAATTTAGTTCCCCAACGCCACACAACTAGAAAACAGAGAGACTTGGAGAGTTAACCAGCTTCTCCAAGGTCACAGTGTGAAGGGTGAAGCTAGGATCCAAGTCCAGGGATGACATCACCACTACATGTCACCACAGGGCATTCCAGCTCTTTGTCCTCCAAAGAATAACGGCCCAGATTCCAGAAACTTCCAACCACCACCTCTAACCTTCCAGAACTGTATTCTGCCTGCCCTTTAGTCTTTCCCCAGTCTCAATCTATGCTTTAGGAAATATAATAAGGATGGTAGTAGAGAGATGGCTCAAAGGGCTGAGTGCAGTCTCTGCATGCAGGAGGCCTGGGTTTGATTCTTTGAAACACACAGTGCCTGAGCACTGAGCTGAGAGTAGTCCCCAAGCACTTATGCCTGTAACCACAAACAAACAAGAAACAAACTGCAGAAAATGTTACAAAATTTAGGGACTAGAGAGATAGTACAGGAGGTAGGCGCTTGCTTTGCACGGGGCAGACCCTGTTCAAAAACAAACAAAGACTGTCCTCCCGTTGTTCATCAATTTGCTCGAGCGGACACCAGTAATGTCTCCATTGTGAGACTTGTTACTGTTTGGCATATCGAATACGTCACGGGTAGCTTGCCAGGCTTTGCCGTGTGGGTGAGATACTCTCGGTAGCTTGCTGGGCTCTCCGAGAGGGGTGGAGGAATCGAACTTGGGTTGGCCATGTTGGCTGTGTTGTGCTATCCCTCCAGCCCATAAGCATTGGTAAGAATAAAAAATAGATTCGTTACTATGGAAAACATATTTTCCTCAAAAAGTTAAATATAGAATTTCCACATGACCTAACTCTTCTACTGCCACATATGAACCCCAAAGAAATGTAGACAAATGTTCATAGCAGCATGTTTACAATAGGTAGGCAAAGAATTCCAATGTTCTTGGATGAATAAATGATTTTTAAAAAACTGGAATATAATCACAATGTAATATTCCTCAGTTGTAAAAAGAAATGAAGTACTAATGCATACTACAGTGCCAATGACCATGAAACCACTACAAGAAAAAGCACGTATTACGATTCAATTGCTAGGAAATAGCCAGAAGAGGTAAATGCATTGAGAAAGCAAGTAGGTTTGTAACTGCTGGGATGGAAAAGAGGGAGAGAAGAGGACAAAGGGACTGTGGGAAAGAGGAACAATTATTTAATGTATATATGGTTTTATTTGTGGATGACAAAATGTTTGGGAATTATACAGCAGAGTTGCACATTGTGAATTTACTGAATGTTATTGAATCATAGTCCGTCTCAAACGAGAAAATGATCGCTTTTGTTACGTAAATTTTAAAATAAGGGGAAAAAAGAAAAGAAAGGTAAAGGGCCTAGAATGAGCAAGCACACAGCTGACCTGCTGGAGGAACACAAAGGTCAGTGTAACTAGCACTAACGCAGGAGCAAAGAGGAAGTGAACCAGAAGGCTGGGGAATTGAAGGTGACTGGAGAAGCAGAGTTTTCTAGTCCCTTGTCAGGTCTTGGCTTCCATGCTTACTAACGGCTGAATCATTTTAAGGTTCTGAGAAGAATGACATTATCTACTCTACTGTAAAAGGATCATGCTGACCGCTGTGTTGGAAACAGATCATCTGGAGCAAACATGAAGACAGCACAGCCTCCAGAACGGCTTCTGCCGCAATCCAGGTGAGAGACGAGAGCTCAGAGAGGGAGGAACTGCAACTGAAGCATTGTCATTTCCCACCCCATTTCAAATGTTAAGCAAATTCCAATATAGACAACAGAGAAGCAGACCTAGCCCTCATGAAGAGAGGGTGGCAGCTGGGGGCCTGCTTTTCAGCCCTCTGGATCATTGAACCCTACTTCATGATGGTCCTAAGGGCGCTTTAAAATACAGTTTTAATTGTGTAACATAAAAGAGATTAGTGGTTATTAAAGAATGGCACAGGGGGAAGGATTGACTACAAAGGAGCAAGGAGATTTGTAGGGTTATGGAACTAAGGTTTTTTGTTTTGCCATGTTTTGTTTTTGTGCTCAGGGTTTACTCCTGGCTCTGCACTCAAGAATCACTCCTGGAGGGCTGGAGGGATCACATGGAATGCCAGAGAATGAACCCAGTAGGCTGTGTCAAGGCAAATGACCTACCCATGGTACTATTTATTGCATTGACCCTGTTTCTATTTACTATTTATTAATTTTTTACTGAATCACCGTGGGCTACAGTTACAGTTACTCTCATGTTTGAGTTTCAGTCATACAATGACCGAACACCCATCTTTCCACCAGTGTACATTTGCTGCCACCAATGTCCCCAGAATCCCTCCCCCACCCAGACCCAGCCCTCCCCCTGACTCTGGCAATTTCCCTCTTTCTCTCTACTTATGTTGACCCTGTTTTTAAACTTGACTGTTGTACTGCTTACATGAAAGTGTGTGGTTGGTAAGATTTATTGAACAATCACTGAGTGGGAAGAAATCGATTGCATATACATTTTACCTCAATAAACAGAAAACAAAAATACATAGTTTGAAAATTATTACTTTCAGAACATGTAATTTTCAAACACTCAACTCCCATTATCTATTACTCCCTGTACATTTCTTTGTTACAGTTATTCACAATCCACCTTTCCTCTTACCTTGAGTATTTCTATCACATTATTACCAAGATCTCCATCTCCCATGTTTGAATCTTCTGAATTACACTGGACTTCTCCCAATTGCCCCTAACTCAACTATCAATTGTACTTCTAAACTGTCAATTATATTTATCTTTACTTTTTTCCTCACTCAAGATTACTAGGGTCCATAAATTGATCTAGTAGCATGAAAATCTTTCTTCTTTCAAATACATCTTAAATGCTGCTGATGCTATTCCATTGAGTAAAGACTTTTTGTCAAGGATTCATCATGATTTATTAAAGAATACAATTCAAAATATTTTGAATTATGTTCTAAGTTGAAAACCACAGTTAACTTTGGAAAAAAAAATTCACTGATTTTCCTGTAAAAACTCTTCTGGTCAAGATTCCCAGTTTTTCTACTTGAAATTCTGTTTTTTTTCTATTTTATCTGCATTCTAGATGATCTGGACCAGAAACCATTTCTAATCAAGTCATATATTTGTCAGGACCTGTGTATCACTACTACAACTGTTTTGAATGTGATGCCTTCCTTTTATCTCTACTTAGCACAATCACTCTCCCATCTCTGTTCTTTCCGAACAGTATAGGTAACTCCATTTAAAATCATTTGTCTATAGACCTCAATCTCACATAGCCTAAGGGGAGCAATCATATCTTCTTTATGCTAGAATTCCTTCCATTGTACTCATAACAGTATTTCTTATGAGTTCAGCCAAGTACTCGAGTTTTACTGAATTAAAGTTGATATTTGCTTTAAGAGAAAATCTTGTCATGTGAAAACCTTACCTTTATGAGCAAATAGTTATAAAAATTTTAAGTTCAAATCCAATGTCTGTAAGCATATAAGAAGTATCTTTTTAACTGGTTACAGCTTAACTCAAACACAGTTATGCAAATTTTATAAAAAGCATGTCTAACATGTCCTGGACAGGTGTTGGATTATAGTTCTAAGCATTTTAAGTACCAGAAGGTTTGCTCCATGGCTTGGAAGCTGGCAGTGAGTGCTGGGGAAAAGGCAGCTGAGACAGAGAAGGGAACACCAAGTAAAGGGAACAGCACGCTTGGGATGGGAGTTGCATACTGAAAGTAGACTATAGACCGAACACGATGGCCATTCAATACCTCTATTGCAAACCACAACACCCTAAAGGAAAGAGAGAGCAAAAGGGAAAGCCTGCCACAGAGGTGGGGCGGGGGAGGGGGTGATGGGTTGGAGGGGGTGGGTTACTCGGATCCTTGGTGGTGGAGAATGGGCATTGGTGGAGGGATGGATACTCGATTATTGTATAAAACCCAAGCACGAAAGTTTGTAAGTCTACAACTGTACCCCATGGTCTTTCTGTAATAAAAATTAAAAAAAAAATTGGTTTGTCTTTTCTCCCCACACCACCACTCCCTGCAGGGAGCTTAGGTTTCTTAAGTTACACCCATCTCAGTGCTCCATCAGGCACTCCTAATCCTCTATGCTTATTTTTAACCTCTCCTTTGTGCTCTTCTTCCCCTATCTGATATTCACATATATCCCCAAATCAGACCCTTTAACTTGTACAGTTGAATTCTTCTGAGGACCCTAGTTTTTGTATATTAAGAGAAACATTACTTTTATCTTTTCTTTATGTTCTTTGCATAGTTTATTTTAGAGAAATGTGCTTTTCATATAGACACAGGAAGACAATTAATGCTATGCTTTTATAACTTGGGAGCTAATTGACTCGCAATAATATTTATTCCTGGGCATCTGTCATATTCACTTTGACTTAAGTCTCAGTTGGCCTTAGTTCCTAAAATCCCAAAAGGGGGTCTTGGCGAGGAACAAGGATGCACCAGGACAAGCTATAAGCTTAGCATCAAAAAGGGTGAGGTTAAGCGCCATAAGAAGTATAATGCATTAAGCGCATGGTCACGGAACAAACACTGACATGACCCCAAAACAAGTGATTAAATAAGAACCCTGCTGGGATGAGGAAAGATTAACCTGACCTGAGGACTACAGTTTGGGATATATAGTGAGATGCTCCCAGGAAGAGGCACCCTTTAAGTTTAATGAATTTCTTACCGTGTCCATACAAAATGACTAGAAATATTATTAAGAAGTAAATTAAGATGACTGTTTAAAAGGATACTGGCTAAGGAAAAGAGAAAACAATACATCCTTAGATGGAATTCTGCCCTGCAGTGGATCTCCTATTAGAAATCTAGAGTCCTGAGCACTTAGATGAGATTTTGCCCTTGAGTAATTCTCCTAGAAGAACTTCCCCTGAAGGAAAGGCTTTACATCTGTTCATGGTGTATGATAATGTTCTACCACACCTATGTGTAATTGCTCCCCCCAATCTCTCATTATTTCTCTATAACTGATGATGTGAGACTTAAATAAATGGCCACTGATTACCAACGAGCCTGGTGGCCCCCTCGCCCCTTCATTTGTCCGTCACACTTGCTGTTGGCTGGGGGGATGGTGATTCAGCCCCTTGAGTCACCTCCGGCAGGCCAGTGACAAAGCCAGAACAGTGACAGACAGAAAATCTTTACTTCCAGAGAAAGGTATCAGAATAAAGTAAATATTGAGAGCTGGAATTATAAACTCCATATTTTCAAATTTCCTAATCAAAATTTGAACATTCATATTTTATTTCTAATTAAACTTATCTGAAATATGAGCTCAAGTATCCTGCTTAGAAACTTCTTTCACAAATGTATTAGGATATGGAAAGAGAATGAAAACAGAGATCAGAAAGGACGTGTATCTTCTCTGATACATCTTTTATTTGAAGAGATACATAGCTACCAAATTAATTTATTGTTTAGTAGACACTGTCTACAAATACGATAGTTCTCTGCCTCTTAGGAGACCTTATCAAATATATTTAAAAGAAAATGCACACTTTACTAGATCTTCATTATATATTATAAGACAAGTAAGACAAGCATGGGCAAGATTGTTCACTGCATAACTACAATGGGATATAGTAGGGAGATATCTAAAACTTACAAGTGATCAAAGCACTTGCTATTGATTTAAAAGTCCCATTTTCACAAAAGGCATCTTTTTCCAGATGTATATATTATTAAAAAAAGAATATTTAACTTCAATTGCTATACTGACATACAAACACTAAGTCACTATAATTGGTCTGTAACATGTGCATATACTACTCCCAGATTTCCAAAAGAAAACCATTTGTACTTAGTGTTAGAGACACCTAAAGTCACTCAGTGTCCCAATGTTTACACAT
>JAOXYA010139292.1:0-10134 GCA_028565675.1 Sorex palustris | reverse complement strand
GTGCCAGAAATAAAACTTGATTCTATTTTTTTTTTTTAAATCATCCACTAGGTCGAAGAGGTAGTATAGCAAGCAGGGAAGCATGTCTTGAGCAAGGCCAGTGTTAAATCTCCACACCCCAGATGGCCCCCAAAGCTCCAACACTAGTGATGCCTGAGCTCAGAGCCAGTAGTAAGTCCTGAGCGTTGTTTGGTATGGCTCCAAAACCAAATATAAAAATTCCATCCATGTAATCAACATGCCAAGCAATTGTTTTATCCTTATGTTTCACACAGATATGTTAAGTTAATAAAGATGTATTATATTAAATCTCCACTTTGGACAATCTGTTTAGATATATGCCATGGCTAACTTTAGTGAGGAATAAATGAAGAATTCTACCATAAACTTATTCTTCATTTGTATCCTATTGACATCTAATGACAGAAATATTAAATATTTAACAAATAGAATAAGGACACTGAAAATGTCAGAAATATCTATTTATTCTTTTTTCCTTTCTTCCTCCATTTCTCCCCTCCTTCCTTTTCCCTTTCTTCCTTTTCCCTTTCTCCTTCTCTACTTTCCTCTCTTTGTCTCTTTCTCTCTTATTTTGTTAAGAAAATTTTATTTTATATTTAATTAATTTTGGGTTTGGGAGTTACACCCAGCATTGCTCAGGATTTATTCCTTGCTCTGTGTGCACGAATCACTACTGACAGGACTCAGGAGAACCCAATGTAGTGCTGGTGATCAAACCCTGGTCACCACATGCAATGCAAGAGCCCTACACTGTTCTATCTCTCTAGCCCTTCTTAGACCTTTTAATGGATCACTGCATTTTCTGGTAATTTACTTTGTCCTGACAGAAGATCATCTAGTTTTATATTGTATTATTCCTACTTTAGACATAGAGTCAACTTTTCTTCTTAGAAATCAGATTTTTTTTTCAAGAAGTCATAGCTTGTTTCATTAGAAAATGGTATTTGAAACCATATACTGATGGACAATGATGTATAACATAAAGGTGCAAGCTACTCAGTTTACATTGCTTTTTGCTTTTTTGAGAGCATAGATACATGAAATATTTATCTTCCAAGGTAAAAACACCATGACTAATTCTGAGCTTCTAATTAAAATTTCAGTTAATCTTATTAATTTCTCAGAAAGGTAGTCTCTTATTTCAGTTCTGCCAATTACCTGTGGTATAAATGGCACAACAATGACTACTTCAAATCCTCAATCCATAAGTGAAAAATGTGATTAATAAAATCACCTCATACAAGGAACTAAAAAAAAAAAGCGTTGATTTCACCCACACAGGAAATACAAAGTACCATATACTGATGGACAATGATGTATAACAATGATGGATCTCATTATTTGGCTTTATTTTAAGAGTGAAAAATGAAAAGCATAAATTTCTTGGTTCCAAGATGAGACATTTTAGATATTACTAAATTAAGATAGAGCATTCTAGTAGAAATTACAGGAAAATGGGTGATTTTGTCACAAGCACTTAGAATCCTGAGTTCTTTTATCTGTGTGCATTTCATCTAGTCACTTAAACACTATCTTCCAAAATAAACATCAACTCCATGTCTAGGACCTGCTTCAAGGTAGGATATGAGTCAGAGAAAATCCCCTCTGAGTGTTTCTCCCTTTGATCTGGGCTCCCTCAGACAAATATTTTCATTACAACAACGATGAGCCAGCATTGCAGAAAATCCTCAAAAGAACCAATGCAGCCTCACAGTTGACCAGCGTTATACATATCTCTGGCACATCATCTCTCAGGGAGAAGCAAAGCTTTTCTCTCTGATCAGAACTCTTGACTAGGGCTTCAAAGGATGTCGAAATTCTCTGAAGTGAGCGTTTGTACTGACTTGGGAAGAGTAATGGCTACAGTGGGGAAGAGCAGTTTTAAAAATATAGATCTCTTAACCAGGAACCCAAACAACTGTAATTAGAATGGCTAATAACAGTGTGTTTACTTGTGAACTCAGGAACTCAGGAGAAATACTGCTTTCCGTTTGCACATGATGCCAAGCTGCCTTAAATAAGGTCGACATTCTTTGGTGCCCAGAATCCCAGGGACAGAGTCATGTTCACTTCTAGACTGACTTTATGCAAGCTTCTCTGATCAAGTTTCTCTCTGGGGGTTGCTTTGACTTTCCATTGTTTCCTAATTAGCCCCCACTATTACTCCCTTTCCTGCTGCTTACTGGGGTGCTTCAGATTCCCAGTGATCTGAATCTTTTATAGCAAAAGCCAACTAGTTGTTCTACATCTTTTTGCCATTGCACCTGCCATTCCTTCAGCATCAAAAGCTTGCATTTGTATATAATTCTTTCTTTGAAACTCCATAGCTCCTCTATAAAACTTTTCTATGCACCCATATTTATTTCATCTCTGCCATGAGAGAGAAATGATCATTGGCTTTTTCATTTCCTTATGCAGTACATAATTTTATTGAATGCAGTAATTGTATACTTTTCTTCATGTTCCCTCTCTAATATTCGGCTTCATTCCTAAAGGGATGAGCTTATTTGTTTCTCAATTCCCAATCCTTATTTGAACTCCTGGCATATAACATGACATTCATGAATATTTGAGGATTTCACACTGGTGGGAGATATGTTACAAAATAGGCAATGAACAAGTAGAGAAGCTTTGAAAGTTTTGTGGGGAAATGAGAAAGAGAACTACATCCAAGAGAGATGGCAAATTCTAGACTATGATCACTATGATGAGGCAGCCCATTAGTAAAGAACTCTAATTAATTAATTAAAGGTCACACTCAATGTGTGTCTATTCCCATCACAATTTTCACTTTTTATTTTCAGAGTGTAAATATTATCATCCTTTTCAATATATAATATATATTCAATATTCAGTACATTTCTTAGGAAATAATAGACGGTCCAAAGCTATTTACCAATAAATATATATGTGATGTATGTTGCTTGCCTCTATAATAAATGTTTCTGTAACTGAAACTTAATAATATCAACCAGGATTATAATGTTTCTGCACATGACCTTGAATTATTCTTCAAATTTATTCTTAATTTCTAATGTATTTTCTCTTTCAATTTATATTAACAGTGTGCTAAATAATGGGATGTTTTCACTGTCACTGTCCTCCCATTGTTCATCGATTTGCTCGAGTGGGCCCAGTTACAATGTGAGACTTGTTACTATGTTTGGCATATCCAATATGTCACGGGTAGCTTGCCAGTCTTTGCCATGCGGCAAGATACTCTTGGTAGCTTTCTCGGCTCTCTGAGAGGGGAGGAGGAATCGAACTCGGGTTGGCTATGTTGGCTGTATGCAAGGCAAACGCCCTACATGCTGTACTATCGCTCCAGCCCAATGGGATGCTTTATATTTGTAAAATATTTCTTTTTGTTTTATTTATGTGTACTATAAATACAGATTTATAAGCATTTTATGTGTTAAATAATATAGATATAAAAATTATTTCTCTTTTCCTTACTAACAGAAAAATTTATGAACATGGGATTGTTATTATTTTCCTCAATATTTTGATTTCTATCTCAGCAGAGAAAAGTCATGATTATCGCACAGAAAAATGGTTTAAATCAATAACACCACACACACATTTCTAAGCTCTGAAATTTTTCCATTTCCTCACTGTGATTCTTTTCCAGCCTTGTTACCAATCTCAGGGAAGCTCTATTTTGTTCATTTAGACAAGAATTGAAATGGGTGCCATTGATGCAGTTTCCAAATTAAAAATGACCTTGGTCCTATGACTTTGGTATACAGCACTCAGAAGATAATGCAGGAGAATGAAACAAAGAGGCGCACATTAAAAAAAAAGTAAACTTGACCCTATACCTTCCAAATCGATTCTCTATGGCGTACTTTCTGAACTCTGCTGAAAATTTTATGGTAATTGTTGAACAGGTATGTTCTGACAGTCACTTTTCTTGGAACTTTTTGACAAGTTTATTGGCAAATGTCCAGCTTCAAGTTTTACTCAACTTCCAGGCTTTCTTTATGGCTATAGTGATATTTCTCTACTCAATGTTATATAAAACTCTGAAACAAAGATCTCACTTAAATCTCATCTATTATTCTTCAAAGACCATGAAGGCAATGGTTGATTAAATATCTTAAGACAACATTAGCACCCACAGTCAAACTTTTGTCCTATCACTTATGATAAAGCAAAAGAGTTTACAACAACAGAAAAACTAACTTTGACTTACTACTGCATGTCTCATTTTTTTACTTCAATCTCTTTCTTCCTGTGATATAAGTGTACAACATTAAGAAATACATTAATGTTTTATAAAGCAATCTTTTAATAATGTTAAACACAATATTTTAAAAGTCATCTTCACTAATCTACAAAATTAGTTATAATTTGAATGAATCCTGAAAAATCTTAGATTTTACAGAGATCAATAAAGGGATAACTTATCAGAAAGTTCTTTTGATTATATATGACTTCCAGGAATATTTCTGCTACCACATGGTGGAGTCATGTTCATAACATGAACTTTGCAGGAATTCTAAGCAGTGCAGATGAGCAAGCCTGGGGAATGGCTGAATTTCAAGAAAAGCTGAATTTTATTTGCAAAGACAAAGAAATTTGTCTTATCTGCAATAGGAACAAGACCCAGGATGTCAGGGTGAAGCCCTAATTTCTCCTAAAGGTATTCCAGTATGAAACAATCTCCATGAGATCAATAAGCCCAGGTTGTTTAAACTCAGAAAATGCTTCACATTAGGCAGGCAGCAATTCCACTGAAAACAGTCATATTCAGACATGCAATGCAATATTTTTATACCTAAGATATTAAAAAATTGCTTAATCAGCAATAGTTGCTTTTGTTATTGGCTTTACTATGACATAATTGATCATGATGGGTGCTATGTCCTGAAGCTAAAAGATAATCATGGGAACCAAGGTTATCTTATATTAGTGTCCTTGGTGAAAATAACTATTCTAATCATCATAAGACAACTAAAAATAATCTTAAATCACTAAACCCTTTAAATCAGCTCATGGTGATCACATACTTAATATCATTTAATTGGGCCTGGAGCAATAGCACAGCAGGTAGGACATTTGCCTTGCATGTAGCCAACCTGGTTTAATTCCTAGCACTTATCAGATATGGTCCCCGAGCACTGCCAGGAGTAACCCCTGAGTGCATGAGCCAGAAGTAACCCCTGTGCATCGCCGGATGTAACCCAAAAAGCTAAAAGGAAAAATCATCAAATTAATGTACATTATTATCAGAAAGTTTCCTTTCCTGAACAAATATATATTACTGATAACATACCAAACGTATTTCCTATGTAGTCACATATGTACAGATATTCTGCTTATGAATCTATAGGGATACATTTCTAAAAAAATGGCTCACATGAACAATTGCTTTTTGAGTTTTTATTAGTCATTTATATCAGTCATTAACTCTTTCCATAACAAATGCATTTTAATATTTTTGGGGATAAGGGGGCAAAATTTAGTTTTAGTGGAAAAAGCATAAGTTTTGAAATCAAGAAAATCAAAGTTTAAATCCTAGGAAGACCAGGTTTACTAAGAACTAATTGTGCAACTTAAATGCATAGTTTCTCTATAGGGTACTAGAAAGACAAAAATGGTCATTCACATTGAATTCAGGAGATAAACTAATCATGGGTGATATTGCATGTTTATAGGACTTGAGGAGGAATAATAATGAGGCATTCAGCACTAGAAGCAGAAACAACCCTTTATCATTCTAGACCCAATGCAAAGGGTAAAAATTGAGAATGTTTGGTGAGAGCTGAATTATTCCTGGAGTGTTGCCAGGCAGGTGATTTAATCACTGAATGACCAACCAGAACTGTGCTAGATTGCAAGAAAGAAATATGCTAGTCTTTTTCTTCTCTCACTTTCTGATCTCTTACCAGAGCTATCTTTTGACCAAATACAAATAGAAGCAAATCTGCAGGGAAGCTCTTGGTGCAGAGGGTTAGGCAACAACCACTCCTATATACTGAGGGTCAGAGCAGAACAGATGATTGTTCTGAGGAGGGGAATCAAACAGAAAATCAGCTTACTCTCTATTGGTATATATTTTCCTGATTTATGTTCAGCACTTGAAACAAACATAGGCGAAGCACAGGACAAAATTGCTGCAAAGTTAAAGGAAATACATATATTTATATACATATACTTATGTATGATACATTGCTCTTCACATAACAGAGCAGATAATCAATTAGGCTGGCTGTGATAGCACAGTGGTAGGGCGTTTGCCTTGCACGCAGCCAACATGGCCGACCCGAGTTCGATTCCTCCGCCCCTCTCAGGAGAGCCCCGGAGAGCCCGGCAAGCTACCTCGAGTGTTTGAAGATAATCAATAAATAGTAGTTATTTTCAATTTTGTCTTAACTACTCACTGAGAATGTGGGTGTATATTATATACTAAAACCCAACAACTACGGCCAGGGAGAGAGCTGAAAAAGCTGCAGCACAGGCTAGAATGCCGGAGGTTCATCTAATGACACCCTCCCTTGCATGGGCACCAAGCCAGGAGAAATTCCTGAGTACCACTGGGAGGACCAAAGACAACAACAACAAATAACCCAACAACTATTCAGTGAAAAGTTGTTTAGTTTGTTCTTATAGAAAGTTATTTTTCCTTTGTTCTATAGAAGGAGAACATGAACAATGGGAAGTGTTGCAAGGATAAGCTGTATTCAGTATTCTTGCTACTATTAAGAACAATGATACAATGGTATAAACATGGCAAGTATTGTAGTCATAACAGGTATTGCTATTTTTCAATGACAATATATTTTTGGGAGACAGTGTGGGGCCACACGTAATGGTGCTCAGGGCTTACTCCTGGCTCTGTGCTCAAGAATATGCCTGACTGTGCTCAGGGATTATAAAAAGTGCCAGGGACTTAATTAGGGTTATCCAGATGGAAGGCAAGCACCTCAACCATTGTAATATCTCTCTAGTCACAAAAACTAATTCTGTGTCATACATTACTTACTTATTACTTAGGACAGGACTGCCAGTGTTTGTATTTTTCTATGTGTACTGCCAATTTTATATTTACAGTGACAATGTCAGCCTGATTGTGCACCCTGGAATAATATCTCTCAAATAAATAAGTGGTAAATGTCTGGATCCCAGGAAGAAAAATGTATTAAATACCAACTGCCAAGTGCTAAACAATTAATAACATAAAATAAAAATCTACAGACTTAAAGTTCCGGGAAGATGAATAAAGGTGCATTTCTCAATATTTCCTACTAAGACAATTATAATCCCTAAATATTACATACAGAGTAAACAAAAGAATCCTCTAATGAAATGTAGAGTATCACAGATCAGCTGAGACCTAGAAACTCAAGGAAACGTATGATTATTAGTCCCTGATTTATTTTTATTCCATACCTCAGAATTGACGTTGAAAGAGCCAAAACACCAAAAGTTCACTCACAAATATGTCTAACTTAAGACTGGCCTCTTTAGCCAAAAAGCTCAAAAGTGTTCCTGTAAAGATGGCAGGCCGGGAGTCGGGGAGAGGCCAAGGGGGCCAGAGAGAGAACTTGAAATACTGATGGAAGGAATTAGACACTGGTGGGATCAGTGATGTAACATTGTATATCTAAAATCCAAACATCATATGTCTAAAATTCAAATGTTTCATAAGCCATAATGATCATACCCTACAGCACCCGGTATTCCCAGGCTGTCTTCCATACAAGTACTAACCAGACCCGACCCTGCTTAGCTTTCGAGATCAGATGAGATCGGGTGTGTTCAGCATGGTATGGCCATAGACATACCACCCTGAAGGTATGTCTACGGCCATACCACCATAGTCATACCTTCTACGGTTGAGTTTCCCTCCCCTCTCTGAGCAGAGCCCAGGCAGCTGAAGACCTCCAGTTCCAGCCACAGCCATGCTTAAGACCACTCTCCACATGTTTGGACAAGCCTCACGCATGAAGGAACAGGCAGAGGATCCCAGGTGTGCGGGACCCGGGGCATAGATCTCCAAGCCTGCTTGCATTGGGACTGGGGCCTCCTCTACCCAGATCCCCCATCTTCCAGTCTGTAGGCTATACACACACCAACTGCCCCCTATGCAGTTTTTAATCTCATCAACGGCCAAGACCCAGAGACTATAGAACCCTGCTCCCGGGTTTTCATCTTATTATCTAGTTCTTACTCTGGAGAACCTGGCAGGCTACCAAAAGTATCCTGCCCACATGGCAGAGTGTGACAACCCCCCCGTGGCATATTTAATATGCCAAAAACCAGTAACAATGATGGGTCTCATTCTCTTGACCCTGAAAGAGCCTCGAATGTGGCACTTTTAAAATCTCAGGGCTAGGATGAAGGAGATGTTACTGGGGCCTGCTCAAGGCTATCAATAACCAACAGGATGACAGTGATACAGTGAGTCACCGTGGGGTACAGTTACAGACTTACAAACTTTTGTGCTTGAATTTCAGTCATACAATGATCAAATACTCATCCCTCCATCAGTGCCCATTCTCTAACACCAATGATCCCAAAATCTCTCCCATCAACCCCATCCCAACCTCCCCCCACCCTACCCTGCCTCTGTGACAGGGCATTCCCTTTTATTCTATCTTTTCTTTTGGGTGTTGTAGTTTGCACTAGAGGCATTTAGTGGCCATTGTGTTCAATCTATAGTCTACATTTGGCTCGCATCTTCCAACCCAAGCTGGTCCTCCAAATACCCTTTACTTTGTGTTCCCTTCTCTATCTGAGCTGCCTTTTCCCCAATCATTTGAGGCCAGGCCATTTACTTTAATCCCTGGAGTAAACCTCCTGGTACTTATCTCTACTATTCTTGGGTGTTAGTTTCCCATTTTGTTACTTTATTTTGCACAGACGAGTGCAATCTTTCTATGTCTGTCCCTCTCTTTCTGACTCATTTCACTTAACATGATACTTTCCATGTTGATCCATTTATACAAAAAATTCATGACTTTTTCATCTTTTCTAACAGCTGCATAGTATTCCATTGTGTAGATGTACCAAGGTTTCTTCAACCAGCCATCTGTTCTTGGACACTTGGGTTTTTTCCCAGATTTTGGCTATTGTAAACAGTGCAGCAATGAACATACAAGTGCATATGTCATTTCTACTATATTCTTTTGCCTCTTCAGGATATATTTCCAAAAGTGGTATAGCTGGTTGAAAAAGGAGCTCAATTTCTAATTTTTAAGAATCATTCATACTGTTTTCCAAAAGGGCTTAACTGGTCAGCATTCCACCAGCAGTGAAGGAGAGTCCTTTTCTCTCTACATCCACGCCAACACTGGTTGCTTTTGTTCTTTTGGATGTGGGCCAGTCTCTGTGTTGTGAGATTATATCTCAGTGTTTTTTTGATCTGCATCTCCCTGATGATTAGTGATAAAGAGCATTTTTATGTGACTTTTGGCCATTTGGATATCTTCTTTGAGAAAATTTCTGTTCATTTCATCGCCCCAGAATGTGCGTTTTCTTTTAAATGAATTTCACCTATCTGAGAATATCTTTAATTATGAAATCTATTAGATTTTGTAAATATTTTACATGGTGAATAAATAAAATAATACATGGTGAATGAATAAAATATAATTGCTCATGTGGAGATGAATTGTTCTGCTGTTCCATTACTCTTCAGTCCAGTGTAACCAGTCCTGATATCTCCTCTTCCACCTGCACCAAATCTGTTCCTTTGGCATCTCATTTCTAATTCTCTTATGCAACAACTTTCCTTTATTTTCACTCCTAGACAGAATTCACTAATGTTTCTATATTACCACACATTGCTAAAATGTAACTCATGTTCCTAAGGGTACTTGGTATCCTCTTCATGGATCAATATCATGAATGTGTAATAATATGCAAGATAAAGGGAGCTTTATTAAATTTGGTGGCAAATGATAACATAAGAAGTAAGGTAACCTAGAGAAGGTACAAGAAATACAATAATGGTTGGAAATGATCACTGAACAAGAACAGAACGTTGGAAGTATGTAAATGGAGATATATGATGGCCTTTCAGTATCTGTACTGCAAACCAAAAGTGGGGGAGGGGAGAGAGAGAGAGAGAGAGAGAGAGAGAGAGAGAGAGAGAGAGAGAGAGAG